>JANQAP020000101.1:3099543-3113441 GCA_026874005.2 Erythroxylum coriaceum
TTTTTTATGTGCAAACATTCAATATTTATGTGCATATATACTAACATTATGCATGAGCAAGAAAATGCATTTCCTTAGTCTCTCTTTAAACTCATATGTATTGAAATTTTGGGTCCTAGCCCTTAATATGAGAACGGGATGTTACATTTAATATGTGGCATGAATTGGGTGAACCATCAAGGATGGTTACATCATTGAGTTCGCAAAACTCACCAAAATTGCAACATTGATATTTCAGGTCCGAGAGAGGACATTAGAGATAGATAGACTCTACAAGAAGACTAATTCTTGTACTTTTGTCAAGAAATGGCTCAAAGGTCGATCAGCTGAGACTGAAGGAGTAGTTAGTAGTTTTTGTACTAATTCTCTTTCAAGCAGTGTGTTAATTTGTTATGTATAAGGTTTGATATTGTATATATTCAGATGATTTTGTAAAGCTACAATTTCAGTTTGGTTTTATGAAATGAAATGAAGAATGCAGTTTGATTTTAAAATTTTGTGACTTTTATGTATAATGGTTGATGCCATGATTAAGTTGGATATGTGTTTGTTGTAACATGCCATTATTATAGATTATATACTGGAACGTCCACTCAGTGTTCCGGTGATGTTCCAGTATGTAATTTATAGTAGTTGGGTGTTACAGAAATTCTGGTATCAGAGCATGGTTGGCATCTATAGGGACATATAGATATGTTAAATATGATATATAATGAGAAATACAGATAATAATAGGAGTTATTGTTTATGATAGGTCATCTAACGTAGGTGATCAGGAAGGACACTCAGCTGACTTAGAATCGACAAGAGCCAGTAGAGAGTCTTCTGTGCCTCGACCTGAGGGAATGCCTCCAAGAGTTCCTAAGAGAAGGAAGAGGAGGTATGATAGGCTACGAAAGTAGGGGGCTGTAGATTTCTATGAAAGTACAGATCCTATAGGAGTCGAGGGATGGTTAGAGAGGACTAAGCGAGTATTTGATCAGATGGACTGTGAGGCTGATGAGAGATTTGATTATACGATCTCATTACTGCAGGGTCCAATATATCAATGGTGGAAGACTATTATAGGCAGTACCACCAGGCCTTGCAATCTGAATTGGGGAGACTTTCTGAAGGCCTTCAAGGAAAATTATATGCCTAAAATCTACCTAGATAGAAAGATGAAGGAATCTATAAATTTGAAACAGGGCATAATGTCAGTAGCAGATTATGAGATCAGATTTAATGAACTGATGGGTTATGCAACTACTTTGATTCCTACTGAGATAGTTAAGTGTATGAGATTTGAAGATGGAATAAACATGGAAGTTCAGACAAGGCTAACAATCACCAACCTAAGCAGTTTTTCTGAGCTTAGAGCAGCCTTGATCCGAATAGAGCAATTACTAAGAGATTATAAGGAAGAACATAGATAAGAGTCTAAGAAGAGGCCTAGTGAAGTTTAGAGTAGTTCTGGCAGGAAGTTCAGTAAGCTCCAAAATAGATCATTTCGACCACTGGCTGGATCAAGATAGTCGGGGTTCAGACAGAGGGGTAGTTTTGTATAGTCTGGCAGTGGAAGAAGTGTAGTGTCGGGTCAGATACCCAATTGTGAGTACCATGGGAAGAAGCATAGTGGTGAGTGCTGGAGATTATCTGGAGCTTGTCTTAGATGCAGTTCATTTGATCATCAGGTTAAGGATTGTCTAGCTACAATTAGAGCCCAGTCTGGTATAAAAGGGGGATCAGTGAGTGAGACTACTGTTCAATCGAGTCGAGCTAGTGGAGTTGGACAGAGAGGCTGAGGCAGAGGCAGAGTGATTTTTGGAAGTTCTTTTGTTAGGACTGAGGTTTAGAGCAACAAACCCCAGTCTTAGGCCAGAGGTTATGCTATGAACAGGTAGGAGGCTCAGGATTCTCCTGATGTCGTTGTAGGTGCATTGCTTATCTTTGATCATGAAGCATTTGCATTGCTAGATCTTAGATCTACACATTCATTTACTCCACTGTATCTGGCATTTAAGTTGTATTATGATAGAGAGTTACTGAGATGGGGATTAGAGGTGAGTACACCGATAATTAGTACCACAGTAATTGGAGAAATCTGCAAGAGATGTTTGATTAGAGTTCATCTAGCAAAATTAGAAGCAGACTTGATTATATTACAGTTAAGGGAGATAGATGTCATTTTAGGCATGGACTGGCTTGCTGCTCATAGGGCTATCATGAACTGTTACACCAAGGAGGTGGTACTGGAATCTCCTAATCAGCCGAGAGCAGTTTTCAAAGGTATTAGTCAAGTAGTACCAGCCAAGCTAATCTCATTCATAAGTGCCTTGAGGTTGATGCAAGGTGGATGTGAGGCTTATTTGGTCCATGTGATTGATACACGAGTTGAGCAGAATGTACAAGACATCCCTATTGTTAGAGAATTCTAGGATGTGTTTCCCGCTGAATTGTCTGGTTTATCTCCAGATCAGGAAATGGAGTTTACGATTGACTTGGTTCTCGGTGCTGCTTCTATATCCATTCCTCCATATAGGATGGAACCTAAAGAATTAAAGGAGTTGAAGGCTCAGCTATAGGAGTTGCTAGAAAAAGGTTTTATTAGACCTAGTGTTTCACCTTGGGGAGCCCCAGTTTTATTTGTGAAGAAGAAAGATGGCACTTTGAGGCTATGCATCGATTACAGGCAGCTGAATCGGGTAATAGTGAAGAACAAGTACCCTTTGCCCAGAATTGATGATTTATTTGATTAATTATAGGGAGCTCAAGTATTTACAAAGTTAGATTTGAGATCTGGGTACTATCGGTTAAAGATAGCAGAGGCTGATGTACCGAAGAGTGCATTTAGGAGCAGGTATAGGAATTTCGAGTTTTTAGTAATGCCATTCGGGTTAACTAATGCCCCAATTGCATTTATGGCCTTGATAAATAAGGTGTTTTGGCCCTACCTAGATAGATTTGTAATTGTATTCATTGATGACATACTTGTGTATTCAAAGAGGAGAAAAGAACATGATGAACATCTGAGAGTGATTTTACAGATTACGAGAGAGAAACAGCTGTATGCCAAATTCAGTAATTGTGAATTCTGGTTAGATCAAGTAGTATTTCTAAGTCATATAGTGTCTGGACAAGGCATACAAGTGGATCCAAAGAAGATAGAAGCAGTGATGAATTAGGAAGCTCCGAGGAATGTATCAAAAATTTAAACCTTCCTAGGATTAGTTGGATATTACCGAAGGTTTGTCAAGGGGTTCTCATTGATCTCAGCCCCTCTGACAAAACTTCTGAGGAAGAATGTAGCATTCAGATGGAGTGATGACTGTCAGAAGAGTTTTGAGGAGTTGAAACATCGATTGACTACTACAAAGGTGTTAGCTATACCATCAAGAACTGGTGGATATGTGGTATATAGTGATGCTTCGCATCAAGGATTGGGATGTGTATTGATGCAGAATGGCAAGGTGACAGCCTATGCATCGAGACAACTAAGGTCTCACGAGATTAACTATCCAGTACATGATTTAGAGCTACATTTAGTTGTTTTGGCTCTAAAGATATGGAGACATTATCTATATGGAGAGACATTCCAGATATATACTGATCACAAGAGTTTGAGGTATCTATTAAGTCAAAAGGAACTGAACATGAGATAGAGGAGATGGGTAAAGTTATTGAAAGATTATGACTGTACAATTGAATATCATCCAGGAAAGGCCAATGTGGTGGCTGATGCTTTGAGCAGAAAGTCGAATACTAGTATAGCTCAGATTCAGTTATCGAGATTACCACACTTGATTCAATTGAGAGATTTGAATGTGGAATTAAATTTTGAGCATAATGATGCATTAATAGCCACATTAAAACTGAGACCTATGTTACATGATAGAATAGGCAACGACCTTGACATGGTGAAGCTCATTCAGAAAGTGAAGATGAATCCAGAGTCTGAGTTTGAATTGAAGAATGAGACATTATGGTTGAAACAGAGATTATGTGTGCCTAATGTGGATGATATGAGGAAGGAAATTCTAGAGGAAGCTCATATGGCCACTTATGCTATGCATCTTGGTACTACCAAGATGTATAACATGCTAAAGCAACATTTCTGGTGGCCTGGGATGAAGAAGCAAATAGCGGAGTATGTTTCTAAATGTATAACATGCCAGCAGGTTAAAGCTGAACATCAAGCTCCAGTTGGAAAGTTACATTCTTTACCTATTCCAAAGTGGAAATGGGAACGAATTACTATAGATTTTACAATGGGATTGCCTAAGACTACGAGGCAAAATGATGCGATATGGGTTGTGGTGGACTGATTGACTAAATTAGCTCATTTCTTACCAGTGAGAGAGAATAACTCTTTAGACCAGTTAGCCCGGAGTTATGTAAATGAAGTGGTTAGATTACATGGATTCTGGTGTCCATTGTATCAGATAAAGATCCCAGATTCACATCAAGATTTTGTAAGAGTGTGCAGTCAGCTATGGGTACAAGGTTGAGCTTCAGTACAACATTTCATCCTCAAACAGATGGATAGAGTGAGAGAACAATCTAGACTATTAAGGATATGTTCAGTGCATGTGTATTAGAGTTTCAAGGAGCATGGGATCAGTATATAGCATTGATTGAATTTGCTTATAACAATCATTATCACAGTAGTATCGGAATGGCACCATATGAGGCATTGTATGGCAGAAAGTGTCGATCGCCTCTATATTGGGATGAAGAGGGCTTGAGAATGGTTAAAGGTTCAGAACTGATACAAGACACTATGGATAAGGTGATACTGATCAGGAGTCGAATAAAAATGACTCAGGATAGACAGAAGAGCCATGTGGATCAGCATCGTCGGGATATAGAATACAGTGTAGGAGACAGAGTGTTTCTAAGAGTGTCGCCTTAGCGAGGTGTTCTGAGGTTTAGTAAAAAGGGCAAGTTGAGCCCTAGATACATTGGTCCTTATAAGATCCTTGAGAGGATAGGACCTTTAGCATATAAGTTATCTTTTCCTATTGAAATGTCTCAGTTGCATAATGTGTTTCATGTGAGCATGTTACGAAGATACAGATCTGATCCAACACATGTGTTACCGACTCAAGACATTGAGATTGATAGCAATCTTAGACATGTTGAGGAGCCGATAAAGATAGTGGGTTATAAGACAAAGTAGCTGAGAAACAGAGTGATTCCGTTAGAGACTTTGGAGAAATCACTCGATTGAGGAAGCAACTTAGGAAATAGAGGATCATATGAGGAAACAATATCCCTACCTATTCGAACCATCAGGTAAGAATTTCGAGGACAAATTTTCTTTTAGGAGGGGAGAGTTGTAACATCCTATGACTTATGATAAGGTTAAAATAGTGTTTATAAGAGGTTAAAGAGAAATTAGGAAGGATAAACTATGTTTATGCATGATGTGGCATACACATACATGAGAATATTGATTTTGCACATTAAAATGATTATACAAGCATTCAACGACATTTTTCAGGTAAATTTGATGATAAACGACATTGTTAAAAAGTTGACAAGTGACCCAATAGAAGTGTTGCAATTGGAAGCATAAATGGAGGGCAAATGGGAGTCATGCATTGGAGACATATGTCAATGCATAAATGAGAGACCTAATAGCTTAGGTGTTAAGTTCTTGTAAAGAAATTTCTGCAGCCCTCACTTTGTTTTCTCCACCGAAATCATCCTTGCCATGTTCTGAATTTCTGCATCAATATCATACAAAGTCTTTTTTCAAACTAGTCATTAACGGAGCTACTTCATGTTATCCTTTATGTTGCTATCTTTATGGTGTGAAGATCAACTTAGTTCCACCTTGATCTTGAAGTTGGGTTTGGTGGCTTGGAAGGGCTGATATAGTTGGATCTTTGGAGTATTGGATTGGCTTGATTTTTGAGCTATAATTGGAGTTAAATATGTAAGTAACAATCTGAACTTTAAGGCATGTTAAATGGTTTGAGAATGATGTTTGAATTGGACTGAAATGCATGTGACATTGGTGAAGAAGAATTGTTGGAATATTTAGCTGCAGTGTTTTCTCTGAACATCCTTTGTTCTTTTTATTATAACTTCTTCTCCTGACATACAAATGACATTAGATTGAACCAATAGACTCATAACACATTTTGCTTCATCTCCACCAAAATTTATGAACATCTGAATCCATTCGGAAAAGATGGAGTGATAAATTTAGGATGAAAATATGATTGTGCTGGAATATTGTTAACTGGAATAATTTCACGGATCATGCTTCAGTTTTTTTACTAAATTTTGATCTGTACATTTCTAAATGAGTTTCTTCTTGATTCAGATTAAATTAGAGATAATTGTTTACAACTTTCTTGAAGAAGTTGACTTTTAATTCTGTCTCTAAGTATTTCAAAATCTAGCTTGAAATTGAGTCTTGACTGAGGTTGTAGAACTACCTGAGACAAAAATCATGTCCTGTGATTATTGAATAAAATGTATTGATAGAGGCCAAATTGGACAAATATGTCTTAACAAAAGTTGTAAGGTATTCTCTTAACTTTCAATTGGTATAAAATTTGTAATTTTTGGATATGTGAGTTGAGAGATATGAGTTGTATAATTTGACAGCATGATCATATACAAGCCAAAGTTTCATATGTACTCAGTCTATAGTATTGTGAACATAACTTATAGAATACTTAATCAAATTGGATGATCTTGGTGTCATTGGAAACTTAAGACATGGGGGAAAAATTTTCTAGAAGAAAGTGTTATCAAATTACTTCAATTTCATGATGGTAATAATCATGCAATAGGACCCAAAGTATGGTTTTCTTAGACAAATCTGAATTGATTAATTGTGTATTGATATATGAATGAGTTTTGTGACAAGAATAACATTAAGGAACCTGAAATTGTCATGAAAGTACATTGTACTTATTCAGTATACATGAATGTGCATAAATGAATTCATAATTGTGGAAAATTTGATGTGTATGTATCATATGTTATAGAGGAGCACATTGAATGCTATCGTCCAGACATTGCCGAAACTTCAAGACAATAGCTTTTTGGAGCGATTTATGAATAACCTAGATGTGTGACCTCGATTTAGAAATGTGTTCTATTCATAATATTTTGATTAAACTTGATTTTTCTATATTGATTCAATATTGATATAATTGTGACATTGATGATTTCGAATAATTAATTATTCGAGGAGTTTGATATTCGAGACTGTATTGGGAGTGTTTGTGATTTAAATGTGAATTTGATTGTACTGATTCCAAACATGAAGGTCCGAGGTATTGATTGATGAATGTGATATTGAAGTGTTCCTTGAATGTGAATTTGGACTAACTATGTGTTTACGCATCATGTTTGTTAAAAGCTGGACTAAGGTCCGATGATAATTGTGATTGAAATTGTAAATGAATGATTGAATATGATAAATAGGAATGGGACTGTAAATGTGTTCGAATGGGAATGAGATTGAGAATGGGAATGATTGAAATATTGAATGATTGAATATTATTGTGATGCATTTCATACACGAATGCATGATCAAATAAAGATAGATGTGACATGAGTAGCCAATGAATATGAGCTTAAAGCTCCAAAATATGGTATAGAGCCAAAGGCTCGAAATGCAGAATGAGCCCTGTATTTGCAACAGGTAGGGGACAGTATTAATGAACCCAGTAACCACAATGAATATGGGACAGCTTAGCCACTCAGTCACAACAACGTAATAATTGAAAGTGGGTCATATGAACATTGCATATACACTTATTAAATTGGAATGTGGTTATGTCATTAAATGAGATTGGGATATGTGAAATATATGATATGTGATGCAAATTATTAAATGGAAAGTTGTGAATTATGTGCTTATATGATTTGATATGTGGCATGAATTGGGTGAACCATCGAGGATAGTTACATCATTGAGTTCACAAAACTCACCAAAATTGCAAAGTTGATATTTCAGGTCGGAGAGAGGACATTAGAGATAGACAGACTCTACAAAAAGACTAATTCTTGTACTTTTGTCAAGAAATGGCTCAAAGGTCGATTAGCTAAAACTGAAGTAGTTAGTAGTTTTTGTACTAATTCTCTCTCAAGCAGTGTGTAAATTTGTTATGTATAGGGTTTGATATTGTATATATTCAGATGATTTTGTAAAGCTACAATGTCAGTTTGGTTTTATGAAATGAAATGAAGAATGTAGTTTGATTTTAAAATTTGGTGACTTTTATGTATAATAGTTGATGCCATGATTAAGTTGGATATGTGGTTAAGTTGGATATGTGTTTGCTCTAACATGCTATTATTATAGATTATATACTGGAATGTCCACTCGGTGTTCTGGTATGTAATTTATAGTAGTAGGGTGTTACAGAAATTTTGGTGTTGATATGTTATTTTCCCAATTGTTGTTGATGATCCTTTAATCTCCACCTTCCTCAAGACTCAAAACATGGATTTTTCACTCAAGGAGGCTCTTCTCTACAGAGGTATCACGTTGTTTTTCTTCCATAAGAGTTTAATTAAACCTTGTATAGTTTCTCGAATAAAACATCCTATGATCATAGGAATTGGTGTGATTTCCACGATCAGGGATTTTGCAACATAAAGCTTCCTTTTCTCTTCTCCTTTTTGGTCTCTAGCTCAATCTCCAAGTTGCTCAATCTTCATTCCTACATAAAAATGATCAATTCTTACCCTAAATTAACATCAATAAAAGAAGAACAATGAGAATCAAACTAAACGAAAACATACAAAATGAATCCTAAAATACAACAATAATAAACTATTATGTAAGAAGCACATGCCAAATACTTAGAAAAACATAGACTAATGCATAACTATCAACAAGTTAAAGTACTCAAAAAAATGATTTCGTTTTTAGCCTATGGTACACCATTAGGCTCATTACAAGATATTATACCAGTCATAATATTCCAAATGTGCATGGATGCCTCCGAAGGGCTTCATTTACTAACAGTGGATGGTATTACGTTTGTCAATAGTCTAGTCTAGTGAGTTGCCCTCTACACGTACGGAGTATATAAAGTGCTAGCCAAAATTGTTACAAGTAAGTGATGCAGAACTAACTCTGTAACTATCGATCTATAGTGGTTAACCTATTATGAGTAAGCAAGGCAGAACCAGCTCTGTAACTAGTGGTTAACTAGTCACAGGTAAGCGATGCAAAACCAGCTCCATGACTTTATGCCTAAGGGTACCATAGTGCAAAGACCTTTATGGTGGGTTGTATCGTATAAGAAGTTCATAACAATAAATAATACCACCACTATTTGCTTTAAAAGTAAAATTGAAAAATTTTGTTTCAAGAGGCTTATATGTTTTATTTTATTATTGTCTTATACTAAATGAGATGAATTTCTTTTAGGGAGGTTTCAATGATTACAAATGATTTGCAAAGAAATTTATTTACACTCACTAAGCTTGTTTAGCTTATACTCTATTTTCTGTTTTTAAATAGAACCTCCAAGTCCATGTTCAAGGGCTTCAGTAGCAAGAACTCCACCTCCCAAGTAGTCAACTTCATCATATGCTACTGTGTAGGCATTTTTGCCTTGTATATATTTTTTAGAACTATTGCATATCCTTGAACATGTTCAGAATGTATGTTTGTGTAAAGAATGGATGTGTATAAAGTTTTTTAAAAGAAATTCATGATTTTGTTTTAGCTTTTTGAAGTTTATTAATGTAACTATTTTAGGTTGCGTGTGAGTGGATTTGAAGTCCGCAATTTATAGTTGAGAAATAGATGTGATAATAGAAGTGTTTTGAACTTTTACAAGGACTTGGAAATTTTTGGGATGTCAAAATACAGCCATTACACTGTCGAAATTTTTAACATACTGAAAAACAAAAGCCCATTATTTACATTTCTTATTGTTGAGTTAAAGCTTTGCTTCAACAAGGGCGATAGGTTTAGCTTGACGGGAACTTTCTAGCTAATTTAGATATCGACTGGAGGGCCACTGTGGAGTGTCGAACAAGTCGCTTGGTCATTAAAGGATAAGAACATGTCAATGGTGGTGAGGACAACAGCTTCAAACATGATTATGCTTTAATAACTCTAATAATGGTGGTTGGTTTATTATTGGTGGAGGAGACGTGCGATGAATAGCATTGGTTCCTTATCTTTGGCAACGATTACTACTATTTTTAAATATGATGAAGTCACTAATGAACTTGTAAGAGGAGTGATCGGGGTTTTACAATATGTGTAAGTTTTAATATTTAACCTCAATATTCCGCAAGTGTACGGGTCGTTCGTGTAATACCAAGGTGTTGATCCCACGAGGAGGGTTAATCTAATCCTAAAATTTAAGGTCAAAACAATGCGTATTATTCAAAATGTAATGAAACTAAAATAGGAATGTAATTTAACCAAATAATTCAATTTAAGAATCAATCACAAAATATTAACAAAGTAGCAGTTGCAACACCCCCTCACGAATCAACCTAAAGAACTACCAATTGAGAGAACAGGGAATTTTATCTATCTTCGATGCTAACCTAATCGATTATAAATTACTAGACTATTGGTTCTAGAAGGTCCTATGGTTGATTACTCTCTCTCGAGTTATAACCATTAACCTTAACTATGGTTGATTACTCTCTCTCGAGTTATAACCATTAACCTTAACTTATAAACCCTAATCATATTATGGGAATTGCAATTTCTTGATTAACAATCTATCCAAAACCCTAATTAGATCTAAAGTTGTCCTAAAACTATCAGGAACCTATGCAAGATCTCTCTTCACACAATTTATCGATTTGATTTAATTCTTGTTCTATTAAATTACCTAGCTCCCATTAGCCCAATTTAATTAATTTTCACTCAATTCACCCTCTCAATTTATCACCGAATTATGCAATTATAGAAATTAAATCACAATAAATCTAATAAAAACACAAACAATCAAATTTCCTTAAATCAAAGATAAAACATCTCAAAAGTGAGTTTAGACATCCTCAACATTCACACAATCCTATCATCAACCACTATCCCAATTCTATACATTAATAAAATTGAAAATACACTAGAAACAAGATCTGAACAGATGATGGAGGCAATAACATCAGGAAATCTCTTATTCCGAGAAGTACTTTATGTCGGCTTCTTCTCCATGTCTCTCTTTCTTCTTCTCTTTCTCAATCTCTCGATGAACTCTCTCTAGGGATTCTCAATGGTGGCTGATGCCAAAACTCCTTCATCTTTTTTGTCTCATTTTTTATATACCTTTTGTGTTTTTTGGGGGTCTGAAAGGTCCAAAAACTCCCTCAAAACTTGACTTTTCTAAGTGTCTGTGCGTCTGTCTAATACAAGCCACGATTATGTCCCTACAAGCCATGATCATGGGCCACATCTATCATGATCATGGCAATTGTGGGATGTGGCCCATGCTTCTGTCACAATCGTGGCATATGGGCCACGATCGTGGGCTGACTCTAATGCTTCTGCCACTATCGTGGCCTGTTGTGCCACTATTGTAGGTTGTTGTTTTAGCCCGAGTTTCTCTGAAACTTCTCCATTCTTCGATATTGACCCTGAAACACTAACAAACACATCAAGGTACCTCAAAGACATAATAATTAAGCTCAAAGACTTTACAAACCCATAAAAACACTTAAACACAATTAATTAACAAACTAACACAATTCTAACCTAAACACATACTAAATGATTAAATCAACATTTAAATACATAACAAACTAAGCTCTAAAACATGATTCAATTCACACTTATCAAGGAGGTAGCTACTAATTTACTTTGATTAGCTTAGAGAGGCTAAGTTACTATACAACATAGACAGAGTGGGAGAATAATGATTATTGTTTCTCAATGTGTGATGGATATAGTTATCATTGGTCTAAAGTAGTCTATTCCAAACTAGGATATTACAAGACCTAATGTCAAACAATGATTTTAAAATAGTTTTAAAATTCCAAATTATTTATAAAATTTATTTAAATATTTTTAATTAGAAAAATATTTATAATTAAATTGATTTTTAGTTGAAAGTTTAGGATAATTTTTACTTTTTGAAATAAAATTAATAATATTTCAATTAAATTGGAACTAATAATTAATCTAGCTATCTTAAAGATAAGACATTTTATTTCTTAAATAAAGATGTTTCTTAATAAATGTTTAATTGTATTTTGTAAGTTTATATTTAGTGCATTTCGCTTCTTTATTTGAGTATTTTTATGGTTTTTGATACTCCATTCATTCATAATTTATTTGCAGGTCATAATTCACTTATTTAGAGCAAAACAAATGACTTTGAACAAGTTTGGGTTGATTTAGAGCTACTCAATCAAGTTGTGAAACTACAGGAAAAGCATATGGACGTCAATAAACCAAAATACTTGTTCGTATACTTTAACATAGCTATGTTCATGTAAGGCAAGTTGTCTTAGAGTGTTAGAGAGTTACATGATTATAAATACGTTCATATTGGAGACAAATATACTTATATAATTGCACATATTCATATTATAAAAGGTGCTTACTCTGAATTTAAGGATCTCATGATTTTTAAGAAACATAGCCATCAAAATGCTCATGTACATACTCATGTACCACCTAAAAACCTAATTTTAAACTATAAAAGGAAAAATGAAAGGGTAAAGTGAAGAAAAGGTGCAGGAGACATAAATAAAAGGCCTAGAATGGTAGAGAAAATAAATAGCAAGTAAAAATATTTACTTGGAGTGAATTTCCATCAATCTAAATTGGATTTCTTAATTAAAAGGATCCATCATGTTTCTTTTATTTTTATACTTTTTCTTTATTCGATGTTATGTTTGATATGATTAGGAACAAAATCCTTTACAGTATCTAGATAAGATGAACCCCAGGATGGGATCTTGTAGTGATTTCATTTTAATTTAATTTATTCTTTAATTTTATTGAGATTCAATTATGTGTTCTTTATTATTCTTGAATTGATATCATTAGTATGTTAATCTATGTTTGATTTCACGTAATTGAGATTGAGAAATCCTTTGCATGAAAGGATCTAGCATAATTGAAAAGAGTTGCTTGCAAACCTAGAGATGAGTTTATATAAATCTTTTGGATTAGGGTCAAACCTAAAAGCAAATTTCTTGATTAATGCAATTACAAGGGTTTCAATTAGAAAGAAAAAGATTTTGATTATTCAACAAATTATTAGATATTAACAAAAGAGATTTTGATTATTCAACAAATTATTAGATCTTAATAATCTTGAGAAAGATATTAGCATATTTAAAGAATTTCCGCATTCCAATGAACTTTAGATTAAATTAATGTGTGAGGTATTAATTACAAGAAATGTAACATCCTGTTCCCATACTAAGGGTTAGAACCCTAAAATACAGTAAATGTGAGATCAAGGGAAGATTAAAAAAATGGATTTCATGCTCATGCATAATGTTAACATATATGCACGTGAATTTGAATTTTTTCACACATTACAATGACTATACATGCACTCATTTGACATTTTCCGAGTATAATTGATCTATAAATGTGATTATAATTGGAATTGTGAATTATATGTGTTAAAAAATTTTTAGAGAGTATATCTATTGATTTAGAATTTTTGGTGAAAATTTGAGAATTTTCTGAAGTTTAGGGATATTTTTGGATTAGGAAAAAAATGCCAAGTGGCAGAACAATTAATGAATAGTAGTAGAAATAAGAGTCAAATGGCAATAAAGAATTTTATAAATGACATTGGATTTAATGACAAATGTCATTGAAAATTGGGAAAAAATTGGGTTGACAATTGGAAACAAATAGATTAGTTATTAAAAAAGTGGTCAAATGAAGACCACAATAAAAGGATAAGTGGCAAGTGACAAGTGTCACAACACTTGCCACTCACCAC
>JANQAP020000101.1:3170030-3184373 GCA_026874005.2 Erythroxylum coriaceum
AAGATATTTTTAACTTTATATCATCAATCAAATTTCTGTTTAAACAAATTAAATGTATATTATTAAATTCATAACTGTTTAAATTATACATCAACCATAACATCATCAAATAAAATTTATTGACAGCATATTTTTCTAAAAAAAATTTTGGTTCATTTACCGACAGACATTTGTGGTTCCGTTAGTAAAATCAATACCATTAACAGATGGAAAACCACTCGCTGTCGGTAATCACGGATGGAATAACCAATTTCGTCGCAAAATTTACTAACAGTAGAATAGCCATCGGTAAACTCACCGACGGAATAAAGGTAACCGTCGACAATGGGTTAACAAACTTATCGACGAAAAGTAAGAAACCATTGGTAAATATGCCGATGGAATGCTAACGAAATCATATTGTCTGTCGGCATATTTATCGATGGTCAACAACATAAAAAACCGTTGATATATTTTCCAAAAGAAAATTAAATTTCTATCGGTAAATTTACCGACAGAATCCCTATTTTTTTCAGTAATTATTAACTACGACCATTTCTACAATGCCTTAGTTCATTGGTAAAGTCTGTCGACAACCTGACTTACCGTCAGAATGTTTACGATTTTCTTTCATAATTTTCGTCGCTAAACGACATTTTTCTTATAGTGAATTAAAATGAATCCAGATTCTAAATTTGAATTGAGAGATGAAACATTGTGGTTAAAACAGAGGTTGTGTATGCTTAATATGGAAGAATTGACAAAGGAAATTCTGGAGGAAGTGCATGTAGCAGCTTGTGTTATGCATGTTGGCACTACCAAGATGCAGAATACGTTTAAGTAATATTTCTGGTGGCCAGGGATGAAGAAACAATTAGTAGATTATGTTGCTAAGTGTTTGATTTGTCAGCAGATTAAGGTTGAGCATCAAGCTCTAGTTGGGAAGCTTCATTCGTTACTTATTCTAAAATGGAAATGCGAACAAATCACAGTGGATTTCATTATGGGATTGCCTAAAACTTCAAGACAAAATGATGCTATATGGGTTGTAGTGGACCGATTGACTAAGTAAGCCTATTTCTTACCAGTGAGAGAAAAGAGCTCACTAGACCAGTTGGCGCGGAGGTATCTGAATGAGGTAGTTAGACTATATGGGGTACCGTGTCCATAGTATCAGACAAGGATCTCAGATTTACTTCGAGGTTTCGGAAGAGTCTACAGTTGGCTATGGGTATGAAATTGAACTTCAGTACTACATTTCATCCTTAAATAAATGGGCAGAGTGAGAGAACAATCAAGACTATTGAGGATATGCTTAGACATGTGTATTAGAGTTTCAAGAAGCTTAGGATCAGCACATAGCCTTGATTGAATTTGCTTACAACAACCACTACCACAGTAGTATCAGTATGGCACCTTATGAGGCATTGCACGGTAGAAAATTTCGATCACCTCTATATTGGGATGAGGAAGGTTTGAGAATGACCGAAGCTCAGAATTGGTACAAGATACTGTAGATAAGGTGAAACTAATCTGAAGCTAAATAAAAGCAACATAAGATAGACAAAATAGTTATGTAGATGAACACAGAAAAGATATGGAATATAGTGTAGGAGACAAAGTATTTTTTAGAGTCTCGCCTTGGCAAGGAGTGCTGAGATTTAGCAAGAAAGGCAAATTGTACCCTAAGTTCATTGTTCCTTATGAGATTATTGAGAGGGTAGCCTTACTGAGTGAAATGTCTCAGATACATAATATATTCCACGTGAGTATGCTTAAGAGATATAGTTCAGATCCAATGCATGTACTACAGGCTCAAGAGATTGAAGTTGCTAGTAATCTGAGTTATGTTGAGGAGCCAATCAAGATAGTGGGATATTAGACAAAACTATTAAGGAATCGGGTAATTCCAATGGTGAAATTCCTGTGGAAAAATCACTCGAGTGAGGAAGCAACCTAGGAAATAGAGGAGCACATGAGAAAACAATATCGCCACCTGTTTCATCAATCCGGTAAGAGAAATAACCTGTTATTCATGGTTGTGGATCTTTGAGGTTGTGCATTGATTACAGGCAACTTAACCGGGTTACAGTGAAGAATAAATACCCATTGCCTAGAATCGATGACTTGTTTGACCAAATGTAAGGAGCTTGAGTATTTACTAAGCTTGATTTGAGATCTTGGTATTATCAGATAAAGATAGCAGAAACTGATGTACCAAAAAGTGCTTTCAAATGTAGGTATAGACACTTTGAGTTCTTAGTTATGCCATTTGGGTTGACTAATGCCCTAGCTGCATTCATGGCATTGATGAATAAGCTATTTCAACCCTACTTAGACTAGTTTGTAATTATGTTCATTGATGACATTCTGGTGTATTTTAGAAACAATGAGGAACATGCTGAGTATTTGAAAATAATTTTGCAGACTATAAGAGAAAAATAATTGTATGCCAAATTCAGTAAATGTGAATTTTGGCTGAATCAAGCGGTATTTTTAGGTCACATAGTAACAGGACATAGTATTCAGGTGGATCCAATGCAAATTGAAGCAGTAATGAGATGGGAGACACTGAAGAATGTATCAGAGATCCGGAGTTTTCTCAAATTAGCTGATTATTACCGGAAGTTTGTCGAGGGGTTTTCTTTAATCTCAACCCCTCTAACTAAACTTCTGGGGAAGAATGTGACATTTAGATGGAATGATGAGTGCTAAAGAAGTTTTGAAGAGTTGAAACATCGATTGACTACAGCGACGGTGTTGACTACTCCATCAGGATCTGGTGGATATGTGGTATACAGTGATGCATCGCATCAGGGACTGGGATGTGTATTGATGCAGCATGGCAAGGTGATAGCCTATGCATCGAGACAATTACGGTCTTATGAGATGAATTACCCGGTACATGATTTAGAAGCTGCAGCAGTAGTTTTTGCTTTAAAAATTTGGAGACATTACTTATATGGTGAGACATTTCAGATATACGCTAATCATAAGAGCTTGAAGTATCTGTTAAGCCAAAAAGAGCTGAACATGAGACAGAGAAGATGGATAGAGTTACTGAAAGACTATAATTGCACAATAGAGTATCATCTGGGGAAGGCTAATGTAGTGACTGATGCTTTGAGCAGAAAGTTGAATACCAGAGTAGCTCAGATTCAATTATTGAGGTTACCAAGCCTGATTCAGTTGAGAGTTTTGAACGTAGAGTTAAATCTAGAGCATAATGAAGCATTGACAGCTACATTGAAACTGAGGCCAATGTTGCATGATCAGATTAGAAGAGTATAAAGTAAAGATCTTGAAATGGTGAAATTGATTGAAAAAGTGAAGAAGAACGCAGATCATAAATTTGAATTTAGAGATGATGCATTGTGGCTAAAGTAGAGACTATGTGTGCCTAATGTTGATGATCTGAGGAAGGAAATTGTATAAGAAGCTCATATGGCTGCTTATGTTATGCATCCTGGTACTACCAAGATGTGTAACATATTGAAATAACATTTCTGATGGCCTAGAATAAAAAAGCAAATAGCGGAGTTTGTTTCTAAATGTATAACATGCCAACAAGTTAAGGCTGAGCATCAAGCCCCAGTTGGAAAATTGCATTCGTTACCTATTCTAAAGTGGAAATGGGAACGAATTAATATGGATTTTATAATGGGATTGCCTAAGACTCTGAGGCAGATTGATGCAATATAGGTTATGGTGGACCAATTAACTAAGTCGACCCATTTCATACCAGTACAGGAGAACAATACATTAGACCAGTTGGCTCGGAGATATATGACTGAGATTGTGAGACTGCATGGGGTTCCAGTGTCTATTGTATCTAACAGAGACCCCAAATTTACTTCAAGATTCTAGAAGAGCTTACAGTCAGCTATGGGCACACAGTTGAATTTCAGTACAACATTTCATCCTCAGATAGACGGACAGAGTGAGAGAACTATCAAGACTATTGAGGATATGCTTAGACCATGTGTATTGGAGTTTTAGGGAGCTTAGGATCAATACATAGCATTGATTGAGTTCGTATATAACAATCATTATCACAGTAGTATTGGGATGGCACTATATGAGGCGTTGTATGGCAGAAAATGTCGATCGCCTCTATACTGGGATGAGGAAGGTTTGAGAATGATTGAGGGTCCAGAACTGATACAGGATACTATAGAGAAGGTAAACTTGATCAGGAGTAGAATAAAAGTGGCTCAAGATAGACAAAAAAGCTACGTGGATCAGCATAGAAAGGATATGGAATACAATGTTAGAGATAAAGTATTTTTGAAAGTGTCACATTGGCATGGTGTACTGAGATTCAGTATAAAGGGCAAGTTGAGCCTGAGATACATTGGTCCTTATGAGATTCTTGAGAGAATTGGACCTTTAACATATAAATTAGCTTTGCTTAATGAGATGTCTCAATTGCATAATGTGTTTCATGTGAGTATGTTAAGAAGATACAGATATGATCTTACTCATATATTACCGGCTCAAGATGTTGAGATTGATAGCAATTTGAGTTATATTGAGGAGCCGATCAAGATAATGGGCTATAAGACAAAGCAGTTGAGAAATAGAGTGATTCCATTAATGAAAGTTCATTGGATAAATCACTCGACTGAGGAAGCAACATGGGAAACTGAGGATCATATGAGGCGACAGTATCCCCGCATATTCGAATTATCAGGTAAGAATTTCGAGGATGAAATTTTTGTTAGGAGGGGAGAATTGTAACATCCTATCACTTGAATTAAGGTTAATATGGTGATTATTAAAGATTAATGAGAAATTAGGAAGCATAACTCATTTTTATACATAATGAGGCATACACATACACGATATTATTGATCTTACACATTACAATTATTTGTACATGCATTTATCGACATTTTTTGGGTATTATTAATTGTTAAAAATGCAATTAAAATGTTGAGTGTGAATTATTTGCATTAAAAATTTATTTGGAAACTATTAGTATTATTTCAAAATTTTTTGTGAATTTTAGGAAATTTTCAAAAATTTGGGATATTTTGGAGTAGGAAAAAATATTGAAATATGGATCAATGATAGTGTGACATGTGGACTGATGAATTATTGACATTTGGCATCATTCAATTTGTGACATTTGGTAGCTTACATGGAGGGCAAATGGGCATCTTGCATTGGAGACATGTGTTAAAGTTTAGTGAAGACACCTAGTAGCTTAGGTGTCAAGTCTTTACAAAAAAACTTCTGCAATCTTTGTTTAGCTTTTTTCTCTCCTCCGAAATGATCCCTCTTCCTTGCTTTGAATTTTATGTTGATTTTGTTATACTATCACATTAAAACTCCTTGCCATATGTGGCATGAAGAAGCTATCTCATGCTATTTTCTAGGCTGCTGTATTTTGGGTGTTAGACTCACACTACATCTATCTTGATGTTGGAAGTGTCTTAGTTACTTAGAAGGGGCTGTAATAGTTGGTTCTTTGGAGTTGGACTTGACGTTTAGTGAGCTAAGGGAATTATAAACTTGGTATCCTATTATAACATGTGTTGTTTGATGTTTGAAATGGATCAATTGTGTACTAAATTAGGAAGGAACTAAGGTTAGATACATGCTGGAAACTGGTTAGGAAGAGTTCTACTGGATAGGTATTGGTATTTTAGCCATATCTTGCCCCGTAGGTATCTAAATTGGATAATTTTAAATTCATATTAAACTAGAAACTTATGTCTACAACTTTAATGAAGGAGTCGAATTTGATTTCTATCACAAAGTGTGTCAGAAGTTGGTTTGAAGCTGCATTTCTGGATTCTGTCACTGTTTGTGAACAATCTAAGTATTTTGGGGATAATTTTCAAAATACAAAACCAAATTGCATACAATTGGTGTCATTAGAAACTTAAGTCGTGAAACAACAATTTTTTAGAAGAATGTTTGGCCTAAATCCTTCATTTTCTTTGTCAAAAAGACTGTAAAATTATCCCAAAAGTCTATTTTGGGGAAGAGCTGGAAGAAGTTGGAATAAAAAGGTGTGCATGATCGTGTACAAGCACGATCATGACTCTTAAGGGTCTTAAGGGGGTTGCATGATCATGCTCAAGCATGATCGTGACTTATAAAGGTCAATTGGAAAGTGCATGATCTTGCACAAGCATGATCGTTACACAGTGAAGGTATAATGTTATTTGACAGTTTTGAACATCTTTCATTCTTTTAGCTAGAACTTCTTCTTTCCACCTCCAAATGACTTGATTTTTGAACCAACAAACTCATAACACATTTTTATTCCTCTCCATAAAAATTTATAGCCATCTGAATTCATTCGGGAAAGATTGATTGATGAATTTAGGATGAAAATGATGAAGTGTACTGGATTATGATAAATGACATATTTTCATTGAACATACTTCGGTATTTGGGTCTTATTTTGATCTGTAGATTTCAAAATAAGTTGATTCTTAATTCAGATTAAATTAGAGACATATGGATATAATTTCTTAAGAAGTATACTTTTAATTCTATCTCTAACCATTTCAAAATCTAGCTTGAAATTGAGTCTTGACTGAGCCTGTAGTACTACCCGAGACAAAAATTATATCCTATTGTGATTGAATAAAATGTATTGATATAGGCCGCATTAGACAAAGATGTCTTCACAAAAGTTATAATTTATTCTCTTAGCTTTCAATTGGTATAAATTTTGTAATTTTTGGAGATGGGAATTGAGAGATATGGGTTGTACAACTTAAATGAATAATCATACATTAGCCAAATTTTCAAAAGTGCATAGTATGTGGTATTTTGAGCATAACACATAGAATAAGGAACCAAATTAAATGATCTTGGTATCAATAGAGACTTAAGACATAGGAGAATAATTTATTATAAGGAAGTGTTACCAAATTTCTTCGTTTTTCGGATGAAATCAATTGTGAAAAATGGACCCGAAAGTGTACCTTTAAACAAATTTAAGTTAATAAATTGAATGTGGATATCCGAATGATTATTATGACTAGATTGATGATAAGAAACTCAGAACTGTCATGAACATGCATTGTACATATTTAATATACATGAATGCGCATAAATGAATACATAATTATGTAATATTGTGATATGTGAATGTATTATCTGTATAGAGGAATACATTGAACGACAACATCTAGACATTGCTGGTACTTCAAGGCAATAGCTATTTGGAGCATATAGTGAGTAACCTAAGATGGTCTCACCTTATTATTTTGTACATTATTGAACTGTATTGCTATCTTATTGAACTGTACTGAATTGTACTGATTGTGTACTAGATTTCGGACAATATTTGTCCGAGGTATTTTGATGCATGAGAATGATATTAGAAGTGCTGATTGAATGTGAATGCGTCTGCCTAAATGATTTTCTGATCCTCAACTGAAAAATTGAATGCCAGACTTAGTCCGATGACCACTGCTACTGTGACTGTTACTGTAATTTGTACTAGGACTGATATACTATTATATTACATGCAAATGAAAGCGATTGAATTTGATGACTAAATTGTGGCATGCACTTCATTCCGATGCATGTAATATAAAGTAGTTTTGACTAGTGTTGCTACTGATACTGTTACTGATAAGAGCTTTAAGCTCCCACATATGTGGTTCAAGCCTATGGCTCACTGTGATTAATGAGGCACTGACTGATTGACTAAGCCCGATAATTTGGGATATTGTAAAAGCACATAGTCACAACAATATAAAAATGAATGTGAGTCTCATACATATCGCATCCATATATAATTTGAATTTATTGAATGATTTGCAAAGCTGAGTGAATGTCTTATATAATTGAACTGTTTAACTGAGAAATGATTTATCTATGATAGTATTTGATACTTGTCAACTGGATTTGAGCTGTATGATTACATGTTATATTTGATCTTGTTTTATGACATGAGTGAACCATCGAGGATGGTTACTCTGCTGAGTTCGCAAAACTCATCAAAATTGCACCATTGCTTTTCAGGTTCGAGAGTGGGACGACTTAGCTTCTAAGACTCTGTAGAAGCATATTTTGTACAACTGTTATAGTTAGATTTGGCTCAAAGGTCATTCAGCTGGGTTTAAGGACATAGTTGTTTCTTTTGAGATTATAGTGTTTGGTATGTACTGAGTTATTTATGTTCATAGGACAATGTTGTATAAACATGGATGATATTGTACTATATGAAACAATGTACATTATGGTTTTGTTATAATGTGATAAAATTTTGGGTTTCGAAACTGTGATTGATGATTTAATGTATGATGCCATGTTATGTACAGTGAAGGTGAGATAGTTAACATGTCATTTCTGACAGGCATGTACACATATACCCGATGGACACACGTGCATATGTCTGTTGGGAATGTGGTGTTACAATCTTCCTCTCCTAATCTCATTATTCGAATTTCATCAGGGAGTTCTTTGGAAGTATCCACACTGATATAAATTTGGGCATATCCAATATGTTTTTTCTTTGTTGTATGTTCAGCCATGCATAGTGGTCGTCTGATGTAGCTGGCCAGTACTCTAAGATCTTGGGTTGTCCAATACTAAAGTGGGATGTTGTGGAAGTTAATCCAATGTGGAATATTTTAGATTTTATCAAGGTTTAAGTGTGGCTGCCAAGATTTTAGGAAGATAAGATGGTTACTGAAATGCCATGGACCTTCCTCCATAATCTTTTGAATTTCTAAAGTGGAAGTAATGGTAAAAAGGATCAAGTTCTCTTTAGATAGAAGAACATTTATCAAGCCTCTAGCCTTCCATAGCTTGCTGGCCCACTGAGAGACTAAAGGAAAAGGTGGTCTCTTACTAAAGAAAAAGCTGACCATGCTTGATTCCTAAGCCCGAGCTCCCTCCTTCAAGACTTCAAAGTTGGGGCAAACTACCAGTCTACCATCCATGCCCTCAGGTGGTGAGTAGGACAAGGTCAAGGGGGTTTATTCCCTATCTACTTGCTTCCAAGATTTCCTGGAAGGGGCATCCGATGGAGAAGGTTTTTTTGGGGATAGTAGGAGTAGGATTGAGGAAGGATGAGGGCAAAGGTGGAAAATCAAATGGTGAAAGGGCTGTTGTATTGATCATTGTGAAAATTAGATCATTAGTTAGGAAAGGATCAGCTTTTGGATGTGGATTGTCAAAAATAAGGAATGCCCAACAAGGAAAGTTTGTAGGGTGGGATAGTGTAGTTATTGTGAAAAATCAATCATGTCCTTAGGTGGTTTTGGTTAGTTTACGATGAAGGTTGTGAGAAAACTGGCAGAAGGAATGTCGAGTAGAATACAGAACAAAGGTTATGCCAGAACTATCAAAGATGCCGAGAATATAAGATAGAAGGTGATGGTAGCAGTGAGGTAGTTGATTAACGAAGTAGGTTGAGGGTAAAGGTGTTCAAAGAAAAGGCGGAGAAGGAAGATGGTTGATGCTCTTAGTGAGAAGTAGGAGACCCTCTCTCAGGTCTCATCCCAAACCTAACTTACTAGATTTCAACTTTCTTGTAGACATGATAAATTCGTAATCTTTTCAAAAATAAACTATTTGAATTCATTATAAAAGTGAATCTTTCAATGTCCCGTAGCCTTTCAAATATTCATAAAATGTATCATCAAAGGCACTAGTTCCAATTGGATATATTGTCATGAGATTTGAACTTTTCTAATTTCATCTTACTGCCACAATTTATCTTGAGAACTATTCTTCTATTAATAATTTTTTCAATAGGTTTGTAAGATTATATCCAACTTTATGGATATCTCGTAATCTTTTACTATCCAATTTAGTTTTAAACTTAATTGATAATGCATGCTTTAACCAAGCATCACATCCATGAATAATTAACTTTGACTCTTTCAAAGACTTAGCATTCATATCTAATATGAAATCTTACTTATCGATTTAATAGGAATTATAGAAGGTAAGTCAATGTACTAGGCATAGTTATAAAAGAAATAATATTGTATCATAAAATATCTCATATTGTATTTTCCTCTTCATATAAATCATAGCTTTATGGAATTTTTATTGTGAAGGTACCCTCTAGAGAATCTCATTCTCTATAGATAATTAAAAATTTAAAACTTACCATAACAATCTCATCAAAGTTCTTTAGCATTTTCAATTCTTAATTTATACTTAGATTTAAACTATTTGAATTTTTGAAAATTTAAATCTTTATTTCATTTAATAAATATAATTATATTATATACAGTCATTAGTAACTAATGAAATATAAGTATTATCCTTGTATGAATTATTGTTTCGTCTAATACATCATATGTATAAGAGTTAACAATTCAATACTATCATCATCATTTCACCAAAGGTTGATTTGGTTATTCTCGAACTTAATAAGTTTCATACAATTTATAATCAAAAGTATACATATATCCTTGTATGTAACTTTATAATTCTGGTTATGTTGATTTAACTAACATGGCACAAAGGGATAGGCTCAGTTATCTAACTTTGTGTTTTTGCCACTTATGTTAAACATATGTCTCCTTTGACCCAACATATACAAATGATTTACATAAACTTAGATCAAATATTGTGCTCAACAATCTATTTCCTATCATGCTTTGAACATCAATAATGTTGAATCTAAATTCAGTATCAAATACTCATAAATATGAACTAGACGTACATATGATCTCTATCATATCTTGTCTAAGTAAGAAAAGTTATGCAATCATTTTCATCTAATGACACTATTATCATACTATAAAAAATACTTTTAATATATGTCCATATTTATGCTTTTAATACGCTAAATTAAGTAAAAAAATTCCAATAACGTATTATACCTTTCAGCTCTACTCTATGCAAGCTTTAGCATCTTACTATCTTGGTGTGGTGTTGACAATAATCTTACATGTTATCTTCAAAGTTTATGGGACATTAGTCAACTCAAAATGTCAATACATTTTTTCATCTACATGATTTTGACATATATCTAAAACTTTGCCACCGAATCCTCAATAGGAATTATATCAAATTTACATAATAGGTACACAATTTTTTTAACTTTGAGAACTCTTCTCAAACATAATCTAAGTCTAAGAAATTGGGTTCACTGACTTAGTATTAGCCATATTAAACAAGGTAAATTCCACTCAGAACATAATATAAATGTAAGAAAAGCAAGTAGTTAACTATATGCCATGACTACCAAATGAGATTAGGATTTTAATTGTGTATTTAGTTACTCAAACTATTTTATTTGAAAAAGTAGCCTCATTATTATTTAGAAAGATTACTTTAATCTTTCTAGAAGGTTAGGATCCCATTCAAATTTAATTGATCTTAAGTTTGTTCAACAAACCAACTAAACTTAAATTAGTTAAATAATAACTTCATCAATCATATTTCATGTGACTCTAGATCTGTTATATGACAACTCGTGCCAAAATATATCTTATATGTTATTCCTACCCTGCCTCTAAATTCATATGATTATGAGTTTACTTATCTAAATCACACAAATGTAGTTAAATAAAAACTATTGTCATAAGACTAAACATGTTTAGGTCAAAGCAGCCTTGATTTGCTCAAAAAGCCTAACAATAAACAAAACTCTAGTTTATTCTTATAACAACAAAAGGCAACAATCATGTTCTTAAATTGTACTTAATATTTTAATGATGGATTTAATTTCATTAGTCTCTTCAAACATAAAATCGCATATAAAATAGTACACATATAAAACATACAATTTAACATGCATCAAATATATATATCAAACATATAAATAAATTATGTAACTTAGGCACTCATAATCAAATTAAATGCTTAATATCTAGCTTCGTTTCATTCAAATTATTGATCTTTATAATCTAAAATAATATTTCCAACTCTTTGAAAAAATTAAATTAGAATGAATTCATTGACTCCTACGTAAACTGAATTCCTATTCCAAATAAAAATTTAACTTGACTTAAAAAATTATTTTCAATTCCAATTGGGAACTACTTTTAATTATCTTAACTCCTTTAATAGAATTTAATTGAAAAAGTTTTTCAATGAATTACACTACTTACTTGTTATAATTTAGAAAAAAACTCCTTTTAAAAATTTACATAAGTAACATATTATAATCCAATTGGAAAATTATTTCTAATCTCATTAGAAATTATTTTCTTTAGTTAGAAAACCATCTCCGAATATGAAAAGGAAACCACTTTCACAATTAAATAAAATATTTTAAATTTTAATTAAGAAAGTTCTTTATATTATTTATGTAGAGATTGATTTGTTAATTAATTAGAAAATCTTTCCTTAATAAGTTATAAAAATATTTTCAAAAATATTAACGAAAGCTCATTTTTAATTAATAAATTCAAAAACTTCTCAAAATTTAATCAAGAAAAATATCTTTTTTGATTAATTGATTTCAATCTAATTGAAACTAATTAATTTTATTTTTAGCAACTAATTTTTAAAATTAATTGGGAATAAATATATTTATTAATCTTAATCATATTTTGAAAATTAATTATTTTAATTTTGGAATTGATTTAATAATTAATTTAATTTAACAATTTAACTCTTTAAAAAACTTAAATTAAATTCCTAAGTATTCTTAATAAAATAATCCTTTGAAAATAAGTTTCAAACAATTAGAAAACATTTTTTCCAAATTTATTATGAATTAAAGCCTACTTAACTTCAATTAAACTAACTTAATTAAAATAAAAGGGTAAAAAACATTTTAAAAATCAAATTAATAATGTGTGGGACTGTCTTTTGTAAAACATGTGCATCAAACTCGACAACGTCAAATCAAGAGTATAACTTAATATTCTAACGAGGGATCCAATTTTAATCATCTCATCAAATATAGAATTGCATGTAAAATATTAAACATATAAAACTTACAATTTAACATGCATCCAATAAATAAAGTATGCAACTTATCCACTCATAATCAAATTATATGCATAATATCAAGCATTGTTTGATTCAAGTTATTAATCTTTGTAATCTAAAATAATATTTCAAACTCCTTGGAAAAATTAAGTTGGATTGAATAAACTAAATTACTATTCTGAATATAAATTTAATTTGATTTTAAAAAATTCAAATCCAATTGGAAAATATTTCCAATTATTTTGACTCCTTTAATAAAATTTAATTTAAAACAATTTTTAATAAATTATGCTACTTACTTCTTATAATTTAGGAAAAACTCCTTTTAAAAAATTATATAACATATTCTTATCCATTTAGAAAAGCATTTCTAATCCACTTAGAAATTACTATTTCTAATCTCATTAGAAATTACTTTTCCTTATTTATAAAAGTATTTCTAATATTAAAAAAACCACTTTAAAAATAAAATTAAAAAACTTTTAAATTTAATTAAGAAAGTTCTCTATATTATTTATTTAGAGATTGATTTTTTAATTAATTAGAAAATAGTTCTTAATAAGTTAGAAAATTATTTTTAAAAATATTAAAGAAAGCCTTTTTTTAATTAATAAATGAAAACACTATTTAAAATTTAATCAAGAAAATTATCTTTTCTAATAAATCAACAAACTTATTATTCATAAATAAAAAATTTCTAAGTAAATTCAATAATAATTCTCTAAACAAATAAAGTCATAAATTTAATATATCTCAATCAAATGGAAATAAATAAATTTAATTAGGAAACACCTTTTTATTAATTAAGAAAACACTTTTCTTAATTTTAGAGAGTCTAGTTGATTAATTTCAATATAATTAAAACCAATTAATTCTAATTTTGGAAACCACTTTTCTAATTAATTAATTTTAATCTAATTAAAATTAGTATATTTTAATTTACGGATTTCAAGCAGATCCTGATAATTGAATAAACTTGAATAAAACATAAAACGATTTAGAAATTGTACCTTGTTCATCTTCCTGTTGAAAAACTTTTCCTAGTTAATCAATCACGAGCTGTTCAAATATCTAGCCTCTGATGGTATCCGCCGAGCAATTCTCAAAACTGATTTCAGAGGAAAAAGACAAAGTGCTAGCTTCTCTATTGTTCTTCCCTTTTTAAATAAAAAAATCATAAGGGTCTTTAATTAAAATTAAATTTCTTTAATTATAATTAAAATCAAATTATAATTATAACTAATTTAATTTTAATAAAATCAAATGTCTCATATTTGATCCCTAAAGTTTCTCATACTTTATAATTAAGTCCAAATTAATTAAATTAATTTTTCTTCCACAAATTACTCTTTGATGTTTAACCCATTAGGTTCCTAATAAATTGGCAATGATTATAAATTACAATTCCAATTCACAATTAGAATTAGATAAATTAAAAATTCTTTTAATTTATCTTTAATTCTCCAATTAAACAATTCATAATCA
>JANQAP020000101.1:3189382-3206722 GCA_026874005.2 Erythroxylum coriaceum
AGAAATATTTAGGAATAATACATAAATATAAATTGAATATCATAATTATGATCTCATCATAATTTCAATTACATATTAATTATTCCAAAGATTTTATCTTTAGTATTAAAGCATCAAATATAATTAATATATAAAAATAAAGAATATCTTTATTAATAATTTTATTACTATACTACAACTAAAACGATTGACTGTAAAATATAAATCAATAAATATGAATACATTTTTTTTAGTTGAAGGTGAAAAGATTGAAAAACGAGAGAAGAGCATCAAGCGTAACAGATGGATGCATAAATTACCTCATCAACTAAAAAAGTACAAGGAAGAAGAAGCCAATATATGTTGCCAATCTCGTCATTTTAATTATATCATTTTTCCAAAAAAAAAAGGAGAAAAGAAAATTCTTCTTATCTATTTAGCAATTAAAACATCAAATGCCACTTGAACCACCGCCACCACGACCTCCTCCTCCCTTCCCCCTCCTCCTCGTGAGAAAGACTTTGGTCACACACCAAAAACCAAAATAACAAAAGGTGGTAGATGCATGAGCACCACCTACAACTATACACACACATATATACATATATATCCACATATATGTCACACCACCTTCTCTTCCTAAAATCTTTTAACGACCCCCTGTGTGTTTTCTTTTCAGATTTTAGAAAACCTCAAGTTTCTCTGATTCTCACATAGGTTTCTACGCTTCTCATAACAACCACCATCGCCACCACCACCTACTACCACTACTTTTTCTTTTTATCCGAGGTAAACAAAATCCCGGACCTTATCTTCTTTCGTTCTCGCTGGTCGCCTCTCGTTTAGCAGTACATGGTCTGAGTTGCTGTCTTCTTGTCATTCTTTGATGGGCTTCCGGTGTTGTTGGGCTTTTGTGGGTTTGTTGTGTTGATTTTTCTTAGATAAGTCTTTGTCTCTCTGTTTTTTCTGGTGATTGGGTTTTTGTCTTTTGGATTGTGTATTTTCTTCCTTGAAAGGTGGTAGGTTGGTAGGAGTTGACTTTGTTTCCACGGAGAGAGAATTGAAAATTCATCTTGACGAGGAGTTTTTGGTTGTGCTTTAATTGGTTTTCTATGAACTACTCTATAGAATCTTAGTCTCGTTTAGTACGATGACTGGTCTGGATTTCTGTTTTGCTTACCAGTTTAGGAAGTCACGATAGTTTCTTGTACTTGCTTTCAAGTTCTGTCCCTGACCGGCCCTTGTGCCACCTTTACACTCTTCATTACAATTCAGTTAGCTTCTGTTGTTTGAATGAGTCTCGGAACAGAAACAACTGAGTCGTGTTCCCAGTTGATGTACGCATTCTGTGATTGGAAGCGGGAATAAGTTAAGTACGTACATTGTGTTCTATAATCGAACTTGTTATGTTTTGATGTTCCCAACGATTTGTTTTGGTAAACCTCTGAAGGGCAGTAATTAGGTTCCCTTATTGCTTTTGTGCTCTAGGGGTGAGTTTTGCGCTGACAGCTCAAGCTGGGCAATGAAGATTCCCAACCGCTTGCTTTTAGCGATGTATTTTGTTTTTCATCACGAGCTTGGTGATCTTTTGACCAGCCAACACGTTCTGTTTTTTGCTTCTCGGAATTTAATTGTTCTTTAAACCTTGGAAGGCTTGAACTTTGTTTTAACCTCTCAGACTGAAATTCGTGTTTTCTTATCGTTGGTATCTCCCTTGATATTCTTTGTATGCTGCTTTCAACGGATTACTTCGGGAGTGCAGAGTCCTTTACTTTTATTCTCACTTGTATCAATTTTGTCACTGTAATTATAAGAAACTTGCTTTCTGTTTGTCTATTCCAGGCACAAGGTCATAGCTGAGGGGCATTATCCAAGTGATTGCAAATTGATACAAAGTTATACAATTACTGATGGTCAGTTTAAGGAGGAGGAAACTTTTGGGACTATGTGCTGGTGAGTTCCACTTGTATTGTGCTTTACACAATTTTATTACAGAGTTGGAATAAACTTGAAGAAAGTTTTAAACAATCGATGCCATACATCCTGTTTCCACTTCTATTGTACTGTTACATCTTTGAGAAGACCGTGAACGTGACCTGAATTACCAAAATTACCGGACCTCCATGCAGGGAGAAATTCTTTCTTGACTCCACTCCCTCGTTTTCCTGAGAGTGGAACTGCTGTGGTAAGTGTCACCCAGAATGCCAAGTCTGTTAGTGTGCATCCCCTGCCAATAGATGATGCCAACCACCCAAAGGAGGTAACATTATGTCTTACCTTAACTTGTTTCTCAATCTTGCTTCCTATAAATTGTTCAACTTTGATATCATTTCAATTAAAGTAAAGTTCGTGCTTTTATGGGCTATTTCATAAGAGTAATATCATCTGGGATTTCACCTAATTCTAGCATTTCAACAATGTCATCAAACTCTTGCCTTTTTTGCATGAACTTTATTTTAATTTGCATAAAGAAACATTGAGCTCTGTGATTTTTAATATGCTTTTGCTTATCAAAAGTTAATACCTAATGGGAATCACACACTTATTCAAGCTACAAAAGCTTCTAAACAGGGGAGATTGATATTATTGATTAGTCAAAAACAATTGGAGAGATTTTTCTTCATTGATTAGAGAAACCCTTATTTTAGGTTCTTTAATAACTGGTGATCTTATCTAGATTGTTAGTGGCGGTCAACTTTAGAATCTTATTACTCTTATGCCATCTTTTCTGAGTATGCAATTCATATCCTTCTTTTGTATTTTGAGTCTTTTTTTTAATCAAACTTGTCTTGATAGAACGATCAGGATCGTATTACTAAGGCATGCTACTGCTTATTTCATCTAATCGCGTGAATGGACCTTGTGTGATACATACCATTCAAGACATGTTTTATAAGTTGCAAAACTCCACTTGGCACAATAGTGTGGTTAGGCATGGTGATCTATCATGGTTTTAATCATCATTGTCAACAGCTCTAAGATTTATATTTCTTGACACAATTGGAATATAAAAGGTTGTTAATTTGTCAAAGCCGTTGATTGTATCTCCAACTTGTCTAGCTTTGACAGAAGAAGGTAACACAGCTATATGCTAAGTGTATTCTCTGATTGTTGAGAAAGGGATTACGAGATTATTTTGGTGGTAACTTTCCGTCCATATCTTCGGTGGTTGTTTGCAAAAGGCATGTTATTGTTGGATATGATATTCAATTGCCATTCGCTCATTCTCAATACAAACTGAGTTTAGCTTAAACAATACTCTTTAGGTGTAACTCTACATTGTTCCATGATTCGTCATTTTCATTTGTAATGTTTGGTTCATTGGTTATAGCAGGGAACCCCTGCCAAGCTAGGAGCTGGTTCCTCAAGTGTGTCTAAATTTGGTTCAATAAAAGAGCAGCATTCTCAACCATATCCAGGTTTGTTAAGTATAGTGTAAATATGTCCCTTGTTTGAGTTAAATGTTTTAGGCGGTGCAAAACTATGCAGTTGTATACTTTTAACAATAAATCAATGCTTAGTTTTTCATGAAGGAACTTTTCTTGCAAAGGTTGTAGTGACAGTATGAAAAAAAATGTCATTATCATGCCAAAAGACTAGAGTTTGACCTTGGAAGCTAGCAATAAAGGAAAAAGGTAATGTAAGTTAATCATGAGAAAATTGATAAGAAACTGCATTGTACGATTTGTACGACTGGGGGCTGCTTCTTAATTACATAAACTAACAAAAGACGAATACATTGACTTTATACTATGATCTTAATTTATTCAAGGATTGAAATAAATGCTTCAGTTCAAAGTCAATGTTCTTACTGCACAAAATGAATATTTTGATCTGTGATTTTACTTGTTTATATTTTTAAAGTTAAGACATGTTTCATATTGATACGAGAGAAAGCAGCTTGTGATATTATTTCATTCTTGTCCTTGTAACAGTAAAAATGAAGCTTATATATCCAGGAACAAAGTTGTTGTTTTGATTTGGTAGATAATTACTGGCATGGAGATGCATTAACTCCAGTTTCTAGGCTTCAATTTTAATTTTTTGCCACCATGGTAATTCTTTGCAGGGCAACCAATTAAACGCAGAAAACGACATAGGAGGAAGCATGTGCAAAACCAAGAAGCATGCTTAATGCGAGGTGTTTATTTCAAAAATATGAAATGGCAGGCTGCAATTAAAGTTGATAAGAAGCAGATCCACCTGGGTACTGTTAGTTCACAGGAAGAGGCTGCTCATTTATATGACAGGTAACAGTCCACAATTTAGTTGCTTTGTACCATAGTACTTATTAGCAGAAGTACGTGAGACAATAAAAATTGGAAAAGTGGAATACGATCGAATCATTTCACTGCTTGCTTAAGCACCTATGTGCACAATAATTTGGAATTAACTTTGTGGTCATAGTTCTCCTGTTGCTCACCGATCCTTCTTTGTAATGAGAAAAGTCGTCTTTATGATCTATGTCAGCTTTAATTTTTGTAATTTTCTTTCCAGATTATTCTCTTTATAATCCTTTATCAGCCGTAATTTTTTTTTTCCCTTTGCTTCTATCTCCTTTTATCTCTTTTTAAATGTTCTTTCTGTTGAGGGATATAAAGTGTCAATGACTTGAGAATCTAATCACAACTATAGAGAGAACTACAAGTGACTTTCTAGTAAGTTCAATCAACTACTTTTGGTTCTTGATAAGATGAATTATAGATCTTGTTATACAGATTCCTTTCCTATTAAAATAATTACTGTGGTATGATGGTTTTATAGTCTAAAAGCAATCTATAGGCTTCTTGTTTTTCCCCCTTTTTGACTCTTATGTGGCAATTTACATAGCTCACAGGCTTGAATGGAGATGCTCTAAGGTCCTAGTTGAATGTGGCATACCTGATTCACATGAGCCTGGACTAGAAAGCAATATGAAGATGCAGGAATATGGGAACAAGAAATGTCAAAGACTAGAGTTTGGATTTTAAGAATGTTCAACGGGAGGAATATGAAAATTAGTTGTACATTTACGTACTTTTGATAAAACTGGATCATTAGGAGATGAACTTGGACATTATGTTTATTTGTGCGGCACGATTAAAAATCTTGAAGGCTCATCTTAAGGTTGTTGTATCTTCAGGGCAGCGTTTATGTGTGGGAGGGAACCAAACTTTGAGCTCTCAGAAGAGGAGAAGGAAGAGCTGAGGAAATTCAGATGGGAAGAATTCTTGGCTATTACTCGCAGTGCGATTAATAACAAAAGTAAATTGCAGGTCTGGTTTTTCTTAACAATGTGTCATACGCCATGATATGCTAACTTGAATGATTATTATTATTATTATGACAGAGCACAAGAGAAGGATTGGAGGAGGGACTCAAAAGAGATCAGACGACTTGGATGTCAAGCAAGAAGCTGATGGGTCAGATTCAGAAGATATGGAAGCAGATTCATCAGACTCATGATCCAAATTCCATTACTATTTTTATTTCTTTTCTTTTTTGGCATTCAAGAAGTGCCATATATATTAGATTAGACTTGGCGAGAGAGATGTTTACAGTTATTTAAACTCAAAATAATGAATGCCATGATTAGATTTAGATGCACTCCTAGTCCTAGGGTACCACTACCAACGACCGTATCAAATTCTATACATTTTGCTCCCAACCCAAACTACCTTATCGTCGTTCCCAAACTCGCGAAACATGTAATATCTCTACATTAACATTTTGTTCAAATAATATCATCCAGAAGCTTCTTTTCCCGCTGAAGTTGATGCAAGTGTTTATTTATTTATAAATGATTTTTTATTGTAAATTTAGTTTTTAAATAAAAACAAAATTCTGTTTGGTTTGGTTTGGTTTGGTTGTTAATTAATGTCTAATTAGTAATAACAATACATTAGATAATTATCTTTAATTAAATAATTTTATTTTATTCTCTTATAAAATTTTTATTAATAAAAATTATCTCATTTCATTAAAATAGATCATATAAAATTAATTTTCATTTATAAACTAATATTTATTTTAATTATTAAATCAAATTTTATTTCAAATATATATATATATATAAGAAATTTAAATTTATTTATATTGATCAGTAATTTATTTAATTAAATATATAATATTAAACTAAATTATTCATATTTTTATTAATAATTAATATTTAAATAATATATATTTAGTTGATAATAAATTAGATAAAAACAAAATTTATTTATTATAGTTTTCATAATTTTTACTGAATTTAAAAATTAAAAATTAAAACAAGCTCTTGTGCAGAAAGAATGAACGTTCTCAAATATATTGTGGACTGGACTCTGTTAAGCTAAACAAGAGAATATAAGAAAACCCAGGCAATTTCTATTTTCTAATTCCAACCCCCAGCGCCAGGGGAGGACAACCCAACCCACCCTTGCAAACAGGTTAACAGTTTGTAGTAGCAGTAGCTGAGCTTTTTCCCACTTGCCGATTGGAAGCCATGAATTCCAAGCCTCTAGATGCTGATTCAACGTCTCCACCGCCTCCCTCCTCTTCTGCCAACTGGAAAGAGCGCATATTCTTCCCCACTCTCCTTGCAGGTCTTTCCCCTTCTCTTCTTTTTCTTTTTCTCTCCATTCGATTAGCGCACTTTTTTCTTTTATTTGTTCAGGGTTTGCTGGGGGAGGCTTTGGGCTTGTGTCTAAGCATCGGATAGTGCATGGACTCCCTAACGTTTCTGCTACTTATGCCACTAATTCTGCAATCGTCACTGCGTGTTATTGCGGTATTTATCTCTGTTTGATTGTATCATCTTGTCTTGTTTATTTGTCCCTGTCTATTTTGTTTAGGTTGATTTTGGAACGAACTCTTTTCCTTTTCAAAACCCTTTTGTCTGTTTACAGATCAATTTGGAATAATAGTCTAATTGTTGTGATTCTACCTAAATGTGGGGATGGAGTGGCTATAGCTGTGTAAAACTCTCTCCAGCCAACTCAACTTTTCAAGTATTACTACTAAATGCCTCATTGGTGTGCTGGACTGAAAGAGATTATAGTTGTTCAAGTCTTATGTTTTCTTTTTTTTTTTAATTTCCTCGTGGCATTAGTGTTGCATATTTATTCTATAATAGGTGAAAGTGGGAGATAAACAGGAATGCTTCAGAAAGAGCAATCTGAGTATTACATGTCTCAGTTGTAAAGGCTTATATATGTAAACATCACACCCACGGGATTTTTATCTTTCTCCTCGAAACATGTAAGGTTACATGGTACACAAGGCCTGATATTTATCAGTGGAGAAGCATTCTCCTGTTATTTGTCGACAAGCAGCGTTCTCCTGTTATTTGTCTACAATCCTCTGGAGATATGGTTTAGAAAGTCCAGTTAATATTGCAATATCTCACTTAGGAGTATGCTGATGGTCATTTTAAACAACTATCAGTCTTGGTGCAGAACTTATTTCTTTCTCGACAATCCTTTATTTTTCCATATCAGAAGTACTGACTCCTCTGATTTGGCAGGGGCACGAGAATTTGTGAGAGTAAATCGAAGATCAGATCCTGACGATCTTATGAACTCTGCTGTTGCAGGGTTTGGTACTGGTGCACTTCTTGGAAGACTTCAAGGTAGAGTTGAATTTGTATTTCTGAATCTCATATGCATTCTTAGTTTATACATACTTTTCTGTATTTGCAAATAGTATTCATTCTTGAGATGATATATTGGGCAGCTTAGCTGAGTCACTGGCTTTCACTGATTTGTTGTGGGCTATGTAAGCTTTTCAACGAAATGATTTACTGCAATTCAATAATAATACTGTCCACAACAAGGAGCTGTTTTACTACCTTGAGTCTTTCCGTTATCTCCTATTGCCTCCTGAGTAGAGTCTGACAAACATTCCAATTTTACCATTGTGGAGCTTGAATATATCATCTAATTTTGGAATGACAATTCTACCTCAGTGTGAAGGTAAAGGTAGCACATTATTTTCTGATAGTTTCTCATTTTAATCACAAATCAGTGATGGAATTAGATGATTAGCTTCATTATCCATTATCAAATGTTTCTTTGGCTGGAAACAAATCATGAATGTGTTGTTCAAGTACGAAAGGCTTGTTAATAGTGATCTGATGATAATTTTGTCTGCTTCTCAATTTAATAGGTTGAACCACCAATTATTCCTACATTTGGGAGGTTTTACGTCTACCTTTCCACAGCTTCATTTTCATTCTCCCCTTGTTCATTTACGTTTTAGGTGGTCAATTCGGTGCCTTCCGATATTCGATCATTTTCGCTGTTGTGGGAACAACGGTGGATTTTGCTATCATTAGACTAAGAGCTAAACTGATGAGAATAAAAGAAGATATACTGGGGTACAGAGAGAAGGAAGGTGGCTGGTTCAAATTGCCAGAGTGGTCTCCTATACAGGTACTTGATGAGGAAGCCCTCGCCGCAAAAGAAGCTCATGAAAAGCAATTATATGCTCAAATAGCCGTTTGTGAGCTAAGCAAAGAAGAGTCTTGAGAGTGGGTTTTTATTTTTAGATGAAATCTGTCAGCTCTTAATGAAGTATGGTTTGTGGCTCCTGCTGATAAGGAATTCTTACATTGGCTAGAATGACATTTACATTAAAAGTTGTAAGCTTTAATTTTACCTTGTCTTTTTGTTATCAGGTAGTCACCATTCCATTGGCCGAAGATTAGGGCTTACTTTCAGCATTTATATTCCATATCTCAGTAGTGAATAACATGATCTTTTTTATTTTTTTAAGTTAAAGAAATTGTATTAGAACTTTTCAAAAATTGTACAAGGAAGGTTGCCAATACATGCCTTAGAAAAGGCCACAACCCATTGTGTGTCGGGTTACATTCGAGCTGCAACGCTACCTTGAAATTGGTGTCTTAGACAAAAGTCAAACAAGTTGTCGACTTAAAATCTACATGCGCGGCCAGCTCCTCCTTACAACTCATTGCTTTGTTAACATGCATTGTTCCTGGGAGGCAAGTGGAAAGATATTCTGGGAGGCAAGTTGTTTGTCCCATGCAATCTTCCACTACTCAACCTTCTCTTTCTCTTAGCATAGGCATGCTTTAAATGAGCTGTTTGTAAAAATCCCTACTCTATGCATGGACCATCTGTATGTCTTCTCTCAGGTTGTTTGGTATATAACTTGGTAAAATATTATGACATTTCCTATGGGACATTGACTCAGTTGTCTCCATTGATTGCCTCATTCACTTTGCCCCCCTTGGAATGCTAGTTAACAGTTCATGGTGTTACTAGAGCTCATGTATCTGACCACTTATGCTCCAATTGTCAAATAAGAGAAGATAATGCTTGTTACAAGTCTTGATAAGGTTTGATGCATTTCTAAAATTTTGGAGAAGAAAAACGAGTGGCTTTGATTAGCTTGTAGTTCCCAGAAGCTTCTGCCCCTTATGTAATGTAAGTGGATCCACTCCACCCATAATGAATCTTCGTGCCTCAACACTCTCCAAATTCTGTGCTCCAAATAAATTTTTTTGCTTATTGATGTAGGTAGAACCCTAAGTCCTCCCGCTTCCTTAGTTTTGTAGACTTCTTTCCCTGAAACCTTTGCTCCATATCTACTTTCAGATCCCCTAGACCACAAAAACTTTCTGGGGATTTGATAAGACGTTTTGAAAAATGACTTAAGAGCAACTTGTTACTTTTGTCTGTCTCGTTTGCATTTTATTCTGCAATGTGATGTTTACCTTAGGTGACATGCATATTAATAGTTGTAAGAACAAGGTAAAGGATGACAAGAGCTTGTCATGAAAAAGCAGTCTATAATATGCAATTTGATGCCCCTGTTATGTCTATGTATTTGCAAGAAGCGTGACTGTGTTTGCAAAGGATATATTCATAATAATTTTGTTTAAAATATATTTATACATCAATAAAATAATTTAAAGTGTGAAAAATAATTTAGGTAATATTTTCATAAAAATATTAAAATGACGAGTTTTTATTTAATTTTTTAATCTTAAATTTAAAAATGATTCAAATGATATCGTTAACAGCTTGAGTGAAATTCAGCCTATTTGGTCCAAATATGAACAGGCCTAGTTTTTAAGATTTTTAAAAGTTAACTAGATTGTTCAGAAAATTCCTAAGCATAAGAATTAGTAAGGAAGTCTGAGATTTGAGAGTCAAGATGATTGAAACATGATTAACATATGTTATAAAAATAATTTTGTATTGTTGGGCAATTAGTTAGGACTTGACTATGATTGGAGGAAGCTTGGAAGTTGAATAGTTAGATGAGAATTATTTGAGGTGGTTGAATTTGAGAAGACTATATAAATACACCAGCAGCATATCACATGAGACAAACATAACCACACTACTTAAACTTAAACCCTTAGCATTTTGCGACTTAGTAAGTTAGAATTCTATTTTTTAGGATTTCCGAAGTTCACTTATATCCTTGATTAGAAATCAGACACATTTTTTGGAAAATTCTTCCTTGACACAATTGAATTCTAGGTTGGTCATAAAAGTGATCAACAATTTAGCATAATCGGTGGAACCATGATGTTGCGTATAAAGAATGGAAAAGAAGTTATGCCTCCAGTCTTAGCAAAAGAAGACCCCACTGTAGTAGGGAATAAAGACTGTGCATCTCAAATGATTGCAAATCTAGAGAAGGCAGCATCACTTAGACTAAGTCTCCAGTTGGCAAAAATTTGAAATGACCATAGCCATTAATAAAAAATGACGTTGTTTATGAAAATGATATTTCACAGTTAAAGTCCAATTAAGCCTTTGTAGCTAAAGAATCAAAATGTTGATAAAAAAGATGGAAACACTTTTTACCACTTTAGTATAGGTTGTGGACATAATTCTCCTTCCAAGTAAGATAGAAATTTGAAGGGCTCAGGGGGTAACTTGCACCAAATGCAATAGAAGTTAATGAGTGTTAGTTATCCTCCATTTCTTTTCTTCCTCTATGGAAGAAAGTTGTGTTCCTCATAAAAGACAGGATATTCTTATTACGCTTTGCATACTAATTTTAGAAATGGATAAAAGGTTATCGACCTTAAACTCCTAGAAAACAAGGATTTAGTTTTGAAGTTGAAGCTAATAGGTCGCATTACAACTTAAGGAGGTCACTTTTTGGCTATAAATTGTAATTTTGATCTTGTTGTTGCTTCGCCACATATGAGGTTTCAAGTTGATATAGAAGTTGTTAAAGTGACTATTGAAGAACTGCATGGGCCTAGCTTGAGGCATATTGGTCGCCTAGAATTTTAAAAGACTTATTCAAAGCATATTAACCAGGAGAATCCTTATCCCCCTTGGTTACAAAATTATTGGGTTTACTTAAAGATTTTTCTTACCCTACTTTCCTACTAACCAACCAATTCCTCAATTGATCCTGAGCGAGACTTTTGAAAAGACTTTTCTAAAGATATCAATTGTACTAAAGCAATTTCTTTCCCTGCTGACCATAAGAGTATATATGCAATTTGGGCAGCTCTTATTCTTGGCTTTGGAAGCAAGATACCTGTTATCGTCAACTATCAAGCACATTGTCATATTCACTATTTAGTATGATGGATTGATTAATTGCAAAAATTTGAACAATTTCAAACTTAGGTTGTTCCTAAATTCTTTAACATGTAAAACTTTTTCCTAGTAAGCTTTATTGCCCAAGAGTTTTGTCCTTTAGTGGATAGAAATGGATAGATTGTTTTATATTCAATTTTTCCCCATACTAAACTAACTAATTTATATAAAGTTACCTAGAAAATGGAGAGAATACAGACATGTTTATTGCGTAGTTTAAGAGAATGAGGAGTCGATGCCAAATTGCACTTCTGAAGATCGAGTATGTGAAGTTGGCTTAAAAGGGCCTTGATATTTAACTTCAAAAAAATATAAGTATGAAATTTTAAGCTCTTTATGAGTTCACAATAAAAGTTTCTGAGAGTGAAGAGCTTCTTAGGGAGTAAGGACATGAGAAAAAAAGTTTAGTTGGTACTTATTTAATGGAAGCAAGTTCATATGATTCGGTAGTGGTTAGGTTAATATCATTGAAATTTATGTTTGCCCTACTCTAAAATGTAAATCATTTAAAGTCAAAAGGAAAGTACAAGCACCAATTACTCAGATGCAAGACACTTTTGATATCTCCAAACAGAAGAAATGTTTGAATTATTGCAAGAGAAGTTTATTAAGTTGTCATTAGAACATAGAATTCTTGTAAAGGAAGAGATTTATAGGAGGGACTATTATAAGTACCATAATACATGGAGTCACCCTAAGAATTTAAGTTGGGGATTTAAAATATTATTCAAGATTGGATTAATAAAGGAATTCCATGTTGATAGATGAAGATCAATTTCCACAGGTTGCAATTGTTAGTACAATGAGTTTAATTTATGGCTTTTATTGGATGTCAAGAAGAAGCTGAAGATCGTAGAGAATTGTTTGGTTAACTAAAGGATAGATGAAGGTTATCTAATAAAATTTCTAGGCTTCTTATTCTAGCTGGATTCTTTTTAGTTCCTGAACTTCTCAAAACTGTTAGTCCATGCTTATGAACTTAAGCAATGACCTGAACTCATTTTTCAGAAGTCTAGAAGGCCTTCAATATAAATATTTGGTTTGCTCAACCAAAAATATGCAAGTGGCAACTATTGATAGTCTAAGTAAACTATAATCCATTTTTCCCAAAGATGAAAAGGCCCAGTTGTTAAGATTTTTGGAAGTTAACTAGATTTTTTAGGAAATTTATGAGCATAAGAATTAGTAAGGAAGTTCAAGATTTGGAGTCAAAATGGTTGAAACATAATTAACATATGTCGTAAAAATAATTTTGTATTAGTGGGCAGTTAGTTAGAACATGGCCATGATTGGAGGATAATTAGATGTTAAACAATTAGATGAGAACTAATTAAGGTAGTTAAATTTGAGTGTTATATAAACATACAACACAAAAGATAGAAACAATCACACTACTCAAACTTAAACTCTTGCATTGTTTCCGCTTCCTTTGCACTATGTACTTATCAATTACTTAGAAACAATTATCATTTTAATTTAAAATTTAAACCTCAATACTCTTTAACATTTAGCAACTTGCTACCTTATAATTTTATTTTCTAATTTTTCCAAAAGACTATTTATATTATTGATTAAAAGTCAGGTACATTTTTTAGAGAATTCTTCTTTGGCATATTCAAATTTTAGGTTGTTCAGAAAATTGATCAACAAATATTGATTATAATAAATATAAAATAAAAATGATGAATGAGGACAAAGATTACACAGGCTTTAATTATCGATTAAAGTTGCAAAAGATCAACGTGGTGAATGTCGACCTCTAAAATATTGTCTTCAAGTAGTATCTCTTTTATAATAGAGTATTATTATCAAAATATAAGGAGGCTGCAAGATAGTGAGATATGCCTCAAAATATGAGCCTCCACTATGGCCTCCTTGATTATCGATTGTCATTATCTCGTATCATTTGGACACTTTTAATAAAAATAGTGACCATATACAGATTTATATAAAGACACCTCGAGATGCAACACTCTTGTTTTTCTTAGTAGGCCTTTATTATGTTCATGATTAGTTAACTAGTTTCAATGGAATGAAGGATAACTAGAGATTTTGATAGGACAAAGTAATAGATGCACAAAATGGATCTACTTTCCTAAATATTTCAACTTACCATCACTTAAAACCACATATATGTACATGTTATATAATTCGTGGCAGGAATAAACATTAAAACAACAACAAGCACTAGTATTGATTTAGCAGCGACAAGATCCTGTTAGTATAAATAACTGTAAGTGAGAGGCACATGGTGTTGGTTTATGCGCTATAGCCAATCGACTAGTTTTATAATAAATGCATATTTGACTATATTTATATCTCATATTTGATGCATTTTGTTTGATATTTTATACTTTTATTGTATATTTGGTACTTAATTTGCTCTAAGTGCATTTATAGGTTATAATTACATCAATGGACTAAAAGGAGAAGAATTCAGATGATGCAAAATCATGAATTCTGGAGATTTTGGGTTATACATGATCCAGTATACGGTTGTGTATCTCCAAAAAATCCTAAAAATTACTGTAAAAAATGTTAATGGAGGCAGACTAAAGAAGCAGACTTTTGGAGACTTCAAGAGGCAATTCTAGAGGTAGATTTTGATTCAAAGAAGTGGAAAATGCAAAGAAATCATCTAAAGATCCATTAGAATACAACATCAAACCTCTACCTTGTAAGAACATTCGATAGGAGATAAAAGAGAGATTCAGAATTATGAACTCTTTGTTTCCTGTTCATTTTTGTTTTTGTTTTTGTTTGATTTTATTTTCTATCACATGTAACTAAACATCTTTAGTGTCTAGGTAGGATAAACCCTAGTTTTATGTTATAAAATGTTTTGATTCTTTTATTTAATGCAATTATTTTGATTGATCTATTGTGATTCAATTATGTGTTTAATATATGTTCTAATATATCCAAAATATTAGTACATAATGTGATTTCTTAACATAGAGATTGAGAAATCCTATGTATGAATAGATCTACCAAAATTAAAAGGATTTGATTGTAAAACTAGAGATAAGTCATCAAAGATCCTCTAGATGAATGAGTTCTATCAATCTTTTTTTAATAAACTTGAATCAAATCATTCTAGCCGCAAATGTGGATCAAATGTTAGCATATATGAAGATAAAGTCTTTGAACTCTTGCATGAGAATAAGGACAAATTGAGTCCTAATGAATTAGTCTCAATCCATGAAAAAATAGAAAATATAACAACTTAATTCGATGATCTTAAGAACGTCTATCAGTTAGCTATCAAACCTAATAGCAGAGTTCACAAATCGATAAACTATCTTAGTACCTTTAACCTAAATAATGTCGATTGATAATTTTAAGACTAGTTATTAGTAGTCTCAAGGGAGTTATTAACATATGATAAAAATTTCTACGGTACAATAGTCAATAAAACAATTGCATAATAAAAGTTCAATTATTTAAGAGTTTTTAGGGGGAATTATAACCTAAACATTAATTCTTGATATTGATCGTTTTCTACGTAATTTCTTATTTTTATTCATTATTGCTGCCTATTTTACTTTAATTGCTTAAATTTTATTTTCTTTGATTAAAACTCAAAATCAAATTCGTAGAATAGATAATAGGATAACCGTAATTAGTAATACTCATTGTCTTCGTGGGATTCAACTTGTACTTGCCGGTACTAGCTATAACTATGCCATACACTTGTGGATAAACTAATATTGGTATATAAATAAACCAATCAAGTTTTTGGCACAGTTGCTAGGGACATTGATATTAAGAACACCTGAATGTTATTATTATAGTCATTATTTTTAGTATTTTATTTTTATTATATCTTGTTGTATCTTTGGTTTATTTGTTTAATTATCTTTTGAACTTCTCTACATTAATAGTGTGTTTGTGGTTTATCTTAGGGTTTAAGGTTTAATGTCATTACCACAACTCATAATTAAAGGATAGAGCAGACAATACCCTGATGTGAGCTACGATGTATCTTCGTAATAAATAACATCACTATATAGGAAAGAGAGGTTTCCTCACTGTCTTCGGAGGCTTCACCGACATCCATGCTGTGTTGAGACATTTGTAGGAGTAACCAATACAATCATGAATGTTGGACACTAACTTATATGTGGGAGCAACCAAGCATGTACAATCAACCTCAAGGTGTACCATACTAGAATAGTTTCAATTCAGAATGAAGCAACTTTTAAACTTATGGATGGAATGATTACACTCCAACTGAATATTTACAGTACCAAAAACCTCAAGTTAAGGAGCCAACTTTGGAAGATATGATGACCAATTTTATTCAAGAATCAATCATAAGCATTAAGAAATAGAGGCTTATATACAAAATATGGTGAATCGAATTGACTAGTTGGTGAAGATAATATTTGACGAGATACAGGGGAATTTTCCTAATCCTATTGAAACAAATCCTAAAGAATTTGGAATGGAAATCGCCCTTAATAGTGAAAAAAAGCTCCCAAAAGAAGAAGAAGAGGCAGAGAGTATTTCAGATAAATTAATGGTACTTTTTGTTGAAATGAAAGCTAACCGATGCAAATTCGAGAGTGAAGAAAAGACAAGGGTCGGTTTGATGAATGAAATGACATTCTAAGAAGAACTTCCAAAAGAAGAAGGGGAACTAGAGGAGTGGCAGGAGATGATTGAAGAAGACGAGCCAAAAACCTTTATCAAGGAAGAGAAAGAAGAAGAGTGGACAAAGGTAGTTAAGGAAAAACTAGTAGAGGAACCAAATAAGGAAACCACTGGTGAGACCTTGGTAGCCACCTTAAGTATGGAGGGTTCCTACTTCCTCCAAGACAAGCTGCTTGCATCAACAAAAGATTCAGGGAGTTTCATTATCCCTTATTTTATTAACAGTTTGTCATTGAAAAGAGCATTAATGCAATTGCTAGTATTTATTAATTTGATAAATTATGCTCTTATGATCATCTTGCAACAGGTGCCTTACTTACAAACTACTAAATTGCCTTGTGGAGAAATGGGTGGAAGACAAAGATACGAATTTTATAGTGTACCGACCAATATTGTAAACTTTGAAAAATTGGGGGACTATTCAACAAAATTTTTTAAAACAACCCCCTCGCGTATGCCCTCTCATCTCTGTCTGTCTCTTCTCTCTTTCGTCGTCTCTCCTCTCTATTTCTCCTCTCCCAGCCACCGCCTGCCATTGCCTAGCATCCTAGCTGCATCTCCTTCTGTTGCTAACCACCACAACATTGTTGCGACATAACTCTCTTTATCTCCTATCAAGTGTGCTCATTGTGCTACCCACCATGAACTGCCTCCTAGTCGCTACCTCCTAGTCACCTACTACCCATTATGAACCTCCTCCTAGTAGTCGGCCAACACTCCCTTACTGCCCTGCACCTCTAGCGGTCCAAACCAGATCAGATCTGGAATTTTGTAGATCTAGATTCAAAACTACCCAACTTAACATGACTCTCACCAATCCTAGGATTTAGCTTAGTGAAGGTTAGAAAAAATTGCAACAAATTTTGTGAAATTGTGAAGTTATAAGGATGTGTGAGTGCACTTTACTTTGATGAGGAAGTCTGAAAAATTTGTGAGGTTTTTTAATACTATTGGCTCAAATTGTTGCTTAACTTAGTCATTATTCAATATAACTGCACTATAAGTGTGCTTGGATGGATCATGTACAAAGATACTTTACATTGACTAACCAAAGGCTCATCAAGGTACCTATTAATTTAAATGGCAATGATGTGACAAATTATGAAATAAATATTAACTAGTAGGCCAAAGAGAGTGGAGGATTAATAAT
>JANQAP020000101.1:3210019-3220044 GCA_026874005.2 Erythroxylum coriaceum
TATGATAATGATTGTCTTTTTTCATATAAATTGTGGTTATTATTTATATGTGAAATATCTGAAAATTATTGTTATTTTATTTTAATTGTGATTATTATTTATTATTATGATTTTTGGAGTCAGAGTTAACAATATACAGTACAATTGTACAATATGACAATGAACTATTTTGCAAATTTTAAAAAAATTTAGGGACTATTTTATAAATTTAAAAAATTACCTGAAACAATATCCGGTATTGACCGGTACCGTTATAGTACCGTACTAAAACTCAATCCGATATTAAGTTCAGTACGGCATTTGCAACATTGACATTATCAATGTTGTATATAAGAACAAGTATTTAAAATGTAGATTAATATATAATTGTTATGTACAATTTCAGTATAAAAATTAATTTATTTTGAAAAAAGAAATTACATAAAATGAATGAATATTGATATGCATATATTAAATTTGAAAAAAATGTAATACGTAAAGTTTCAATTCTATACGGATTGGAAAATGTCTCGTGTTCTAAAATTATACATAAATGATATACTGTTAGAAATTAGTTTAACGGTGAGGATTCACTCTTCTAAACTAAGAGTTGTTATTTGATAACAAAGAAGATATGAGAGGTTTAAACTCTTTTATTGAAATTACTAATTCTACTCATAATTTGGATAATTTCCGTGATATAGGAAAAAACTAACAAGAGTTAACCTTGGTGTTGGTAAGGAATGAAATATACCTTCTTTTTTTTTTTTTCCTTTAACAACCAAAAAATGGTAATTTGCATTAACCACTGATATATTTACAAAACTCATGTAACATGTAAAAGCTTCAGGGGCCAACTATACGTCTTTGTTTAGTCGATCTAGAAACTTCTGGTATTTAACAACCAAAAACCCTCTCGCACGTCTGGCGTGGCGACATCCCAAGATCCAGATCCTTTTTTTTTTTTTTTCCTAATGTTACTTACGAGATATTTTAGGCGAATCTTAATTATAAGAAAATATTTTTAAATTATTCACGTTCAGATTAATTCTTGATCGAATCAAATAAGTCTTTTACGGGAGATAAAATTTTGACCCTAAATTTTAAACAATTACATATATAAGAAGGATTTAAGCTCACGACCTTACTTCAAGCCAGGAAGCCCCTTATCGACTCACTTGCGCCCTAGGTTTCAGATACGTTTTACTCTTTCGTCAATAGCAATATCTATTATGATCTGATTGAAGATCTTAGCTCTCTGCATTTCTCCCCCAGAGCTCTTTGATTTATCTCTTCCCAAATCCCTGAGACCAGGTAAGACAACGCAACTTCGAATATTCATTCCTCTGGTCTGTTCTACTTGGTGTGGTGTGTTGTGCGTGAGGACTGACTGAGGAAGAGACGACGACCGTGTGCGTGTGCGTGTGCGTGTGCGTGTGCTGTGCGTGCGTGAGCCGTGACCTTGAGGAAGAGACGATGGGGTAGGGCCGAGTGCGTGCTGGAGAGTGGCCGGAGAGGAGAGTAGAGAGAGAGTGAGAGAGAAATGAAAAATGCGAGACAGTGAGAGAGAGAGAGTTTGGCAGCGACGCCGGGGGAAGGTGGGTGTAAATTTTTTTATTCAAAATGATCCTTAAACTTTCTGAAATTTACGGCCCAATATTCGCCCAATATCATGCGAAATCACCAGTACCATGCGAAATTACCGGTACCGACGACTGGTAGCAATGGGCCGGTACCAGTACTTTTATATGCATCATTTTTATAAATTTGTTCGATTCCTGAAAAATGAAGTTAAGGTGATATAGACCACCGGTCCCATGTCCTTGAGTTGGAGAATTTAGAAAGTTGGGAAAAATGTTCGCGTTGGCTCTTATGAATTCCAATTACGAATTACAAGCCTGTTATAAGCATTCGGTACATTGATGATTTTCTTCCTTTATTTACTTCATGTGGCTATTTGGGCTGGAATTCTGTTCTTTGGTTTTAATCTGAACGAATGGAAGTTATACTATTAGTTTAAACATACCAGATGATTAGGACTTGAGAATTTGCACAAGGGCTTTGAGTCCCCTCAGTGCTTCTGCTTTAAGGGGACCCTGAAATGATCTGAATATTACCTGTTGATGGCATTGGCTTATCTCATGTAAAATGGTTGATGCAAAGCTTCTTCCTGTATACTTCTCTCTCACACTTACCCTGAAATCACACTTTTGTTAGTTTTTTAATGGTTATAAGTGCCAATTGTTCTTGGAGCTGCGGTATGATGATGGGAATATTGTGCAAGGGCTTTGATTTCCATGTAATGGAGAACATGAAATAACTGTTCATGGATACATCCCTTCTGACGGCAGCAGTTTTGTGTTTGCACCATATTTGCTTCTCAATTTGTATATTGTTGAACTAAAACAAAATGTTTGTGTGCTTAACTTGTGAAGCTATGACTGTTAAGTGGCATTTTTTATATATCTTTGTTCCAGTCAGCTTTGAATGTTGGGTAGTGTATCAAGATCCTAATTTAGGCTGGCCATTGCACCATAATACTATAGTGCTGTTTCTTAGTTTTAAAGTTTAACTTGGTGGAATTTAAGTTTAGTTATTTTAAAAGTTTGTAGTGGATGATTACTGTTTCTTCAGTATGTGCTTTTTTTTCTTTTTCAAAAACATCCAATGCTGTTAGACTGTCACTCTATTACTCAAGTTATTATACCATAATAAATTTTGGGAGTATTTAGTAGGAAAATTTATCTCCAAGTTTCTAGAGACATATAAACATTGGTTCGTAAAAGAATATTAAATTAAAGACTTATTATTATGAAACATTGTCCGGACATTACTGTTTTTCTTGTTACAGATCCAATGAAGCATATAGTGAAGATCATGTCACTGCTAGTAGCCATTACTGCCTTATGGATAGGCCTGTTGGAAATGTCCATTATTCCACATACGTATACATGGTTGGTGAGTGTCACACAAAGTCCAAAAACCCCTGTTCTTTACCAAAATTCTGTATTTATTCTTATTTATTGTGGCATATCATGACTAATTGTCATTTACTTTCCAGTTACCTATTTATTTTGTTGTATCATTGGGATGTTATGGTCTATTGATGGTTGGAGTTGGATTAATGCAATTTCCTACTTGTCCTCAAGAGGCAGCCCTGTTGCAGCAGGTATTGAGCTATAATTTTTGTTTACCTCAGAGGAAGTAATTAAGATTAATTATTGTTTTCATTAAGTTCATTCTTTTACCCTTCAAGAGTTGTGAATATTAGCTTGTGATTCAAAAGCACTTTTTCCGGCTACAATTTTCTTAAAGAGGTGGTTCTTCACAAACTCATTTGGCATGTAACGTGGTGTATTGTTGGTGCACTTTTTTGTATTATGTGCATCAGCAACCACTTGATACTTTTAGCAGGCCATTTGTAGGTGCCAAATGGTGCTACAGTTTGACCTAGTAGGATCGAATGCAAGAAGGTGCTGGGCCAACAAATGTTTCCCTTGATATTTTGAGGCCTTCAGCAAGAAAGAGAATTTTTTGCCTAAAATCAGGCCTATTTTTAAAAAATTCCATTTTTTGTTTTTAAGCTGCTGCAACTGTTCATCTTGGTGACCTGATTTAGTTGTTTTGATGTTGCTGCATTGATATTTTGACAAGTTCTTCAATTCTTTTGGGCCACTCTTGTTATGTCTTTTAATATCACTACCAAATTGTTTCTTAAATCAATTTCTATTTTTTTTCTGCATTCTTCTATCCTCGTAACAGTATCACAATCCTTGCTTATCTTGAAGTAGAACCGACTTCTCTTTTATAAGCCAAGAATACAATGTCCTTTAAGTTTGATGTGCCTGTGTTATCTACTTGAGCTCTATACAGCCAATTAGGCTTTTACTTTGATATCAATACTACTTATTATTCACAAAGTAGGTGATGCTTACACATAATAATCTCTGTTCTAGCTAAATAGTAACGAGCTTAAGTTAAGAAAAGTTAAGAGCTTAAGTTAAGAAAAGTTAATTGTCATCCAGGAATTGAAATGTAATTAATTGTTTTGACCCTTTTATCAATACCTCCTTGTGCGACTGTGGAGATGTAGGTTTTGTTGACTGCTATTTTCTATAATTGCTGTAGGACATTGCAGAGGCTAAGGAATTCTTGAAGCAAAAGGGGCTTGATGTTTGTTCGGTTTGATATTTGGTAGCTGACCTCTAGTTCCATGTACTCGATTTCAATGTTCCAGAAAGTTAACTCAAACCTGCTTTTACAATGACGGTCACAGTACCATTTTTTTCTTGATTAAGTGAGTTTTTTTCTTCAAATGGTTGGTTCACTAAAACTGGTCATGTTCTGTGGTTCCAAGCTTGAATGCACAGGAGCAGAGCAACTTAAGTCACTTCTTTTTACATTTTGTTATAATTAGGCGAGAGTTCAATTTTATTGATGCCACTTAGATGGCTTACTCTTGTATCCTTTAGGAGTTTAAAAAGAAGCGGCGGGTTAAAAATAGTCTTGGGACATGATCTTTGATGTTTACCATAAGGAACACTTCCATTTTGGAAATGAGCATATTGAGATATGGTCTTTTATACAGCTTTTTTATTTCAATTCTTCTTACGGTTTTAACCACGCACTTACCATTCGGACAATGTAACCTTGGCATTATATCCTCTTTGGTTCCCTTCTCACGTACACATAAGTGTCTCACTGGATAAGAAATGGAATGGAGCCTGTTCGAGGAATCATGTGATCGTGATTTTTTCAAATTTAACTATGTATTGATCACAATGCTGGGTTTCACGAACTTCATGTTCCTGCTGAATGACTGGCAGATAACCTCGACAGGCAGCTTGATTTGAATGTTCTCGTGAAAAGAATCTAAAAGGGCATTGTACTACAGACTTTGTTTACCTAATCCTATTTCGATGAATTTGAAAGGTGGACGCTGAATTTTAATGATGTATAAGGTTGTGAATCGGTAATAACTCTTGCACATGTGGCATTTAAACCTAGCTATTCTGGTACTAGAAAATGAGCTGGAAATTAATGTAGATTATAACAGAGGTGAGCTTGTTGGACTGTTTTTCCTAGCTACTATTAAGGCTATTATGGTACATGTGAATGATGGAAAGTTAACCGTAACGGTAGGCTATTATGGTACATGTGAATGATGGAAAGTTAATCCTAACGGTAGAGTATAAGGAAGTAACTTTTAAGATATTTGAAGCCATGAGAAATCTCTACACATATTATACTAAAGATGATACTTTTTTCAGTAACGATATGATTAATACTAAAGTTTTACATGTTATTTAGGAAATTATCATAAAAGATATATTGATACTTGTATTAACCAAATAGAATAAGGCAAGATGGATAGCCTTATTTTATTGAAGCATGTGGAATATTTAGCAGCCAATAAGCCTATAAGTAGGAAGAGGAACCTTGAGGAGATTGAATAACAAAAGGAGAGTAGAATCGGGCTTTCAATTGAGGATCCTAAATGAGAAAAATTTTTAAGGAAGGAGTCTAACTAAAAGACCTATAAAGAAATGCTTGCTAAGAGATAACATAATGATTTTAGGTGTTTATGTTTCAATTTTTTAGTTTTAAGAATCTTTATCACTAGTTTAAGTATGTTTTTGCTTGATGCTAGGTTTTTTTTTTAGGTGTTTTAACATAGTTTTGAAGTTACAAATTTAAGTATATTTTGATGTACTTACGTTATTTAATCAAGATTATCTGACCAGAGATGAGATTTGGTTAAATTTTTTATGCTATATGTGCAATATAGTATCCAACACAGATTTGTATTTTTTTCATGTGTTATAAAACATCCCTAAATGTCTCTAAAGAGTTAGCCAATAGTTGATGAACCCAATTTATCAATGGATTAAAGATAAGAATTATTGATATCATTGGACAAAATCGATAATATTTTATTACCAAGGGAGTATCAATTATCTTAATTTCTTTTTCTTTGATTTTATATTTTTTATTATTTTTGTATATTATTTACATTGAGAATCACTACAACAGAACACGTTCTTGGCGACGAAAAATTTCATCGTTGGAAGACAAAAATTAGTCAAATACTTTTGCAACGGTTAAAAATCGTCGCACAAATGATCACCAATTTTTGGTAGCAAATAATTATCTGCGAAGTTTTTACAAAATCATCGCCCAATATATTTTACTCCGATAACAGATCTGCTGCAAAAATGGATAGGCGAGGAGAAAGAAAATTGTCGCAAATGACATATTGCGACCTTTTATTTTAGTGGCTAAACGTAATTAGCTTTGTTAACATAGGCACAGGTAATAATGTTTAGCAACGATTTGGTTTTGGTAGCAAAATATATTTAACTACATTTTCCAAATCGTAACTAAAAGTTATTGGTAATGTTTTGTGAAACGTAGCTAAAAAGTTTTGATAACAATTTTGTAACTGTAGTTGAAAATTTTTGGTGATGAATTTTTATTTTTTACTACACTTTCTTATTAACAATTTATCATTTAATTATAATTATTGATCACATTTTAAATTCATCTTATTGTTTTAACATTGTTTGAATTATAATTAAGTAACATTGTATAAATTATTGTTGGTAAGATTGTTTGAATTATAATTAAGTAAATGAAAATAAAAATAGAATAATTAAAACTTAGATGCATTTTATATAAAAATAAAATGTAATTACATGTTAATTACAAAAGCTAAGAAAAAAATTTATGTACAAATTAAGACTCCTCCTTATCGTCACTACTACTTACATAGTATGTAACCCAAGTATTTGTTTGATTATTTTTTTAAGCTTTGTCAATTCTCTTTCAGTATGGTCTAACTTTTGTTCATTACGTTATAATTTTCTTCAGTATGCTCTAACTTTTCTTTTGTACGATTTAACTTTTCTTAATTACATTATAACTGAGCCTTAAGCAATTGGTTCTTCTCTTAAAGAGTCGTTACATATGCTGGTTGTGACTATTGCGCCCCACTCTCATAGAGCATATTCCCGAACACACCAACAGTATTCAAGAATGTACTTTATAAGGTGGCATGCTAGAACAGTTAAACAATCATACTCATAGCAAAATTTTTCGAACATCACACGCTATTTCAAAAAAACAATGATCATTTTCGGCCCATTATATTAAAAAACATTCTTAGTCACAAGTTACAAACAATTAAGACATCATCATATATATTCCCGTAATTATTTGGGCCCAATACAAAACATTTATAGTCATACAGTCATTACTCTTTTCAATTCACAGAAATGCGATACAATATTTGCATAATACAATTTTAAAATACAAAAGAAAGACTGTAGACATATGCAAGTACAACTGATCCCCAACCTCTAACTTTTATCCGAATGTAGTGGTTAGACTCCAGTTGGTCTAACTGGGTATCTCCTCTGAGTCTAAAAAATATGTTGCAAATTTTGGGGTGAGTTTTGCGAACTCAGTGAGTGAACCATCCTCGATGTAATCACTTATTTCAAATCATTTCACAAATCAATATGTTGAATCACATACACTTCATATTCACTTAATTCATATTTCACATTCAGAAATCATTCAAACTATTTATTTCAATCATTTAAATCATACATATCAAATGTATCTGCAATGCTCATGATACTCACTTTCATTTGTTATTATTGTGATCGAGTGCCTGTAACTATCCCGTATCCATTGTAGATACCAGGCTCATTAATAAATGTCCGTATCCGTTGGAGATATAGGGCTCACTATACATTATGAGCCAGAGGCTCTTATCATATTCTTAGCTTTAAGCTCTTTTTCACTTTTTGAGCTTTAAACTCTTTTTCGATGACTACTCCGGTCACAACAGTCTTTATCTTTTCATGCATTCATGTAATGAAATGTATTACATTCACATATATTCAATCAATCGTTTGATTTCAATTTCAATTTCACATTCACATTCACATTTATCATGGGACCTGGGTCTGACATTCAACAATAATGTTTTGAATCTCACATTCACATTCACATTTTTCATCAGATTGATGTCCGACATTTAATAATAATATTGAGTATCAATTATTCAGTCAAATTCACATTCAAGGAGCACTTCCAATGATTTTTACATGCATCAAACGCCTCGGTCATTTATTATCCAGAATCAATACATTCACATCACATAATTCAATACATAATTTAAAAACAGAACAAACAATGAAAGTGAGACCATTTAGGTCGACTCACAATATGCTCCAGATTAGCATTAGCTTCTATAATCCAAAAACGACTGGATACTGATGTTCTATCCTGTATATCAACATTATGCAACACACATATTGTACACACATTATTAATTGCACAATCACATAAACATCCAATTATACACATATGTATATGTGTAATGTATAATGCATGCTCATATTGACAATCCCAGGTATATTTCCTTTATTCACGTCTCATAATTATTTAATAACATCTTTCAATCATTCTTTAATACCTAATGCATTTTACTCACTTTACTCACCTCATTCATTATCAGCTAGGTTCACTTAAGATCTCATTCAAGCCTAATTATCTCATATGGAAGCACCCTAGCATTGGTTGGTTCAAACTTCACTCAAAAGAGCACTCTTTTTCTCCATATGTCTGGCCACGATCGTGACAAACATTTTTTGGCCAGGCCATGATCGTGGTGGTCCTGCCACGATCGTGATAGAAACATTTTCTGTTATGTCACGATCGTGGGATGAGGGCCACGACCGTGCCCTGTAATTTTCCTCCTCCATTCATCCGAATTCAACACATGTCTTAACACCAATTTCATACCAAATTTTCTAGAATTCACTACCTCTAATACAACATCATTCCACACTCATTCAAATACCAATTTGATTGCATTAAACTCTCAACTTCTACTCATTTAATTTACCATTTCAAACTAAATCTCATCATTTATGAAATCCAATCTCCTTCCATACTATGTCTTATTCATAGTGAATCAAACAATTCATTCATTATTTTATGTCCTCATTTAACACTCTAAACATTTCACATTTAGATGCATTGCGTCAATCATCCTTTTTCTTAAAGTATAACATCAAGATCAATTAAAACTTATCACATATTTAACCAACTTTTTCAACATCAAAATTATGTTCCTTTTGAGCCCCAATTAAGTCCAAAAATATCATAATTGTATACCTCATCCTTAATTGGTTCAACGTTTGCATAATCAAAACATTACTATGAAAAATCACTACCCACGATCGTAGCAGAAACTAATCTCCCATTTTTCTTGGAGTTTTTCTCAGTACATATTTTCAGGTCAGTTTTGTATGACCATTATGACCTAAAAAATGAGGTATTTAGGCAACACCTTCTTCTAAACAAATATTCCTATATTCTTAAGTTTCTAATGACATCAAATTCATGCAGTTTGGGTTAGTATTCTGTAATTTATATATAAAATACTACAGAATGTTCTCATACTATGACAACACACAGTTCTCAACTTCAAGCTAAATTTCAAGACCCTTAAGGACAGAATTCAAATTCACTTCCTTCATGAAATTTGTAGCCATATGTCTATAGTTTAATATACATTAAAAAGCATCCTATTTGGATATCTACAAATCAATATATGGCTAAAATACAGATGCATATTTAATGAAAACACTCCATCTAATATATTCCAGCACGCATTTAACTTCATTTTCAACATTACTTTGTCTCAAAACTATCTTCCTGCTTCTTCTAATTTCAAGACAATACACTAGCATTTTCTTTGGCTTTAGACTCATTCTAGTTCATCTTCATAACTGTGGCGCCCCCTTATTGCAGGGTACACACCGGGACGCCCAGAGGTCATTCCAGTACATATCCTACAATAAGGGCGAGCTACTATTGATCAGTACATTCACTTCACATGGCATCATATCATTATCCTCTCATAAAGCATCCTAAGGAAATCACAATAATTTAAAACCAACTTTTTTCCTCTTTTCATTTCATAAATATCGAATGTACATACATTGTAGCTTTCAAAATTTTATACGTTT
>JANQAP020000101.1:3254492-3264628 GCA_026874005.2 Erythroxylum coriaceum
CTTCCCTTTTTACCCTTGATGAATGCTAAAAGTCCACTTTATCCTTCCTTATAAGCTTAGGTTCTTTTAACCTTAAGCCAGCTTCCAAAAATGCCCTTATACACCTTACAACATCCACACTTTAATTCAATCAATCTATGAATTAAATCCTCCTAAACTTGATATAATAGTTACCTCCAAATAAAAATAATCTATCTAACAATACTACAAAATTTATTCAAATCATACTTACCAAAAAAATTTCAAGGCCCAACAATATTAGTATTGCTTGGTCCCATAAAAGTGATGACTAAGGTCTTTTTTAAGAAGATATTCGAATCCAGGTAAGCTTGTTTGGAAGTTATTGAGTTGAAAAGGATGTCTAGTAAAAGCATTTCTCAGATCGAACTTAACAATCATCGGTGAATGATCAGATATACTTGGATTAGGAGAGACAACACTAGAGTTAGGAAAATCTTGCATCTAAGGAAAATTTGATAGACCTCTATCAAGCTTCTTTCTCAAGAAAGTTTCACTATTATGTTTATTTTTCCAAGTAAAGAAGTTACCCCCCAAGGTAAATCAGAACCTTGTACATTAACTAAGCAATTTTTAAGATCTTTATATATAGGTATATTACAATGATGTCCTTCAGCTTCATCATGGTTTATTATGGAGTTGAAGTCACCAATTCAGAGCCAAAGGGAATGGATACCACAAGATATCTCCTTCAACTTACTCTTTAAAGAAAGTCTTTGAAGACTATAATTGAGTGCATATATGATACAAATATCCAGTAACTTATTGAGCTGCTTATAGATGATTTGTATATGGATCAGCTGGTTAGTGATGATCAAATTAATTATTTCTATCTTATCATTATTGTAGATTACTAGAATCTTTCCATTGGGGTAAGAATCTTAATTAGAAATAGACCTCTAGCTATTAGGCAAAAAAGACAAAAGGTTACTGATGTTTCTCTTCAATTTGGTTTCAAAAATACCCATCAAGTAAGGGTTATCTTAGTTAACAAAATCTCTAATTGTTTGCTTCTTTTTAGGGGAATTCATTTCATTAATATTCTAGTAGTAGATAGACATTCATATAATAGAACAAGGTGAGTTCTTCTTTTTACTTGATCTTTTTTCTGGACATGGTTTTAAACTCAGTCCTAGTAACAGTATCCATTATAGGTTCTTTTTTTGAGATTACCATTACCTTTATATTAAGACTATTGACAATAATATAGATTTTAGCATTATTCATAGATTTTAAAGGAGCAATGGAGTCATTATTGGAATTTTCAATGGTTACAATTGTATCAAAAGAGGAATTTGAAGGGGGAACTTCCACAACGATAACTCCAACAGGTATTTGAACTTCCTCTTCACCCATCAGTTATATAAAATTGCCTGTTTTAAAAGTTTTTCTAGTTGGTTGCCATGTTTTCATAGGTTTGATTGAGGAGGGCTTCCAGGTATATGTGAACTTGACTTTATCTTCAATGAGCTTAAGGTTGTCATCAAATTTCATAATGGATATCTCCTTAGGTAGATTTGTGATTGCATCATTTGCCACATTTGTTCTAGTAAAATTCTTATTTTTGCAGTAGCTTGACCAAGACATAAAGGCCTATCAATAATGCTAGCTAAGTAACTCAATCCTTCAGTGGTCTAGTATTCCAGGGGTATGTCAAGAATGCAAATCCACTGAATTAATGTTTGTCTACGTGATCTCTTTAAATTTAACACCTAGTCTCCAAGCTTGGATGAGAAAAGGCTTGTTAAGAACATGCCAAAGACCAAAACTGATGACTTCTACCATAGCTTTTAAGTAGTTAATCTTTGAATAAAAATATTTCCTTATTATTAACCATGGTGTCAAGAAGGCCAAATTATTTCCAATTTAGCTAACAATGCTTTCATAACAGGAAAAGGGATCCTTTTGTCTAAGAAGAAGCTAATAATAGTATAATTTCATTTTAGTACTCCAGCTTAGAGAATAGATAAGGGAGCTGAAACAACATGGTGGTCAAAGGTGATGTTAGCTGGAAAATATAAGAGTTTGGCTTCAAGGTTCAAATTTCCAGTAGCTAAAACCTATGTATGCTTACGGTGAAGAGAAGTAGCAGGTTTGTTGGGTGAAGATGAAGATTTAGGATGACCATTTTAAGGAAGCAAATAAGTAAGGTCAAATAATAGGGAAGTGTCTTGAGAAATAAGAGGTGGAGGGATTAAAAGATAATTTTTTCCAGAGGCGGGAAGTGTTCTGAAGTTAACACTTTGGCGGGAGACTATTGGTTAAAGGAATGATATGCTAGATAAAAGGACCTCTAGAGTAGAAAGAGGATGGCAACATGAAGTTAAAATGAAGCTGAGAGAGAGAGAGAGAGAGAGAGAGAGAGAGAGAAATGCATATGAATAGAGAAGGAGAAGAGTAAGTAAGGTGAAGGAAAAAAGGAGGAAATAGTAACTGACTACAACTAACTAGAAAGACGACTAAATTTGAGAATGGAGATAAAGTTCCTTAGCTTTAAGAAGTAGTAGCTGAAGTACAACAGTGAGGAAGAGGGGAATGCATCAAGAGGAAAGCTATAGCATGATGGAAGTTTATCATTTCCTTGCATACTGATGGCAATCTCCAGTTCCTTGCCTATGCCCCTCAGTTTGACTCTCTCCCCTTGAGCTTCATTTCATTGAAGAACACAGTTAAAATCCCAACTAGTTCCTAGGGTCTAGACATGGTATTTTGAATTGCACTTAAGCCTTCCTAGAGCTTATCCCTTTGGAATTCAAAGTTGGAGGCATATATAATGGAAATATTAAAAGGATCTTCAATGCCTTCTAGGTTGCATGTCAAATGAATGAAATGATCAGAGCTGGTATTATAGGCATAAACAATCCTTCCATTGTAACGTTACATATGGTTGGATCCAAGCTTCCAGTTATACCGTAAGAATTTCATGTTGTCTTGAAGTTTGGGGCCTTTTATTTTTGTCTTCAAAATTTCCAAAAGAATAGGTTTTTTTTTTTTCCCTCAAACTGAGATCCTTAACTGCATATTTTTTAAAATGTTCGTTAAGACCTTTTATATTTCAATAAAACACGGACATAAGCATTTATATTTCAATGAAAACATGGAAATCGAATAGCTTTTGTTAGGGTTTATTTTTCTTTTTTGCAATTTAATCCTCCAATGTTTTAAAATTTACAATACTAACAGTATTTAACCGGCATTTTAAATGCCGACAGTACAATATGCTAAAATTTTGTACCATTTTTTAACGTACAAAATTCAACACTTTGCTTAAAAGTTAAAACTCTTAAATTGGACTGAAATTTACTTTATTAATAAAATTCATTCAAGCTCAATTCAATTACACGTAGTTTTCTGGTCCAAATTTCTTTTGTCTTCTTTTTTTTTCCGTCCATTTCTCATCTTGTCGAAACGTGTAAAGAAGTGCACAGCTCCAAATCTCAATCATGCCGCGAAATCAGGGGCAGTCTCGTTATTTCAGGCCAAAACCCAGCCAGCTTTAACCCATTCCTCGGTCCCATCGACCAACAAGGCAAACACCTGTACTTTTTAACCGAAACGTTCTAAGTACAGTACTCGCTGTTTCGGCCGCATAAACAGGACTCTGCTTCAATTTCTGCTTCCGAACAATGTCAAAGGTCTCTTGTAATGTAGCTGACCAAATCCACCAATCATTATTGTCCCAATGCAGATTCTTGGGCCATCCTCACCAATCTCGCCGACCCTCCTCTGTGCTTTTCTGGTCGCCGGCAACTAAGTCCTCTGCCTTTCACGTTCAGGCTGCTGTATCTGACGGAGAGGGCAGTCGGGTCGGGGTCGTTTCTGGATCCGATGGGAGTTTGGCGAACCGGCTCCGCCTGGGGAGCATGACCGAGGACGGGTCGTCGTATAAGGAGAAGTTTATAGTGAGGTGTTATGAGGTTGGCATTAACAAAACTGCTACTATTGAGACCATCGCTAATCTCTTGCAGGTATGTCTTAAGACTGGTTTTGGCGAATCCAACATTTTGCATGGAGTTCAAGTTCGGTTTTTATTTAGAATTTGGCTTTTCTATGCCCAATTAGCGATGCATGCCCTGCTGGAAGTTTTTCATCACATTTGACAATCAACCTAATTGTGCTTGGGTTCCTTATTGGGTGCTAAAAATTGGGATGCATGCCCTGCAGGAAGTTGGCTGCAATCATGCTCAGAGTGTTGGCTTTTCAACTGATGGATTTGCAACAACCCTTACCATGAGAAAATTGCATCTCATATGGGTAACTGCTCGCATGCACATCGAAGTTTACAAGTATCCAGCTTGGTAGGTTCTTTTCCCCTTGAATAATGCTGTTAAGCTTGCATTCAATTTTATCTGTCCCTCTAAGCTATGGGCACATCGTGCAGGAGTGATGTGGTCGAAATTGAGACATGGTGTCAAAGTGAAGGAAGAATTGGAACAAGACGTGATTGGATACTGAAGGACTACACTACTGGTCAAGTTATTGGAAGAGCTACTAGGTGCACTTTCAATTTTTATCATTTTCATTTTCGTTTTCCCATGCAAGCTTTTGAGAATGGAGGAACTTAAAGAAAACTGGAATGAAATAAATAATATAGATGGTTATATTTGTTGAACCAAATTACATATTTGTCCATGGACATATATAGATGGTTTTATCTATTTGTTGAACCAATTTACAAATATGTCCATGGATAAATATAGATGGTTGTATCTATTTGTTGAACCAAATTACAAATATGTCCATGGAAAAATATGTCTACTCCAATTGTCTCTCAACTCTCAATGTTGGATTGTGCTGAGTGACTGTAGTTTTTCTTGTTAATCTTTCTTTAGTAGTCGCAACAAAGGTCCCGTAGACACATTTTCAACTTTGCACATTTTTTGTTTTGCTATTATCTTCAGCTTCTTGTACAGTAATGATGGTGAACAATCATTAGTATTGAACTTTTTCGTGTAGGAGTATTACTTAAATTTCTTTCCTTACAGTCATGACGTTCTGTTTTGTTTTTTTTTGACTGTCTGTAATATGTGCCTATAGAGTTAAACTTTGTATAGTTCTTTTTTACTTGACGCGTGGCTATAAGTTACAATGTCAGTAAGTGGGTGATGATGAACCAAGATACTAGGCGGCTTCAGAAAGTGAGTGATGATGTGCGAGATGAGCTCTCAAATTACTTTCCTCGAGAGACTAGGTAACAACATGCCACTTCTTATAGTCTGAATATCAACATTTCCCATCTGTTTTTCAAAGAGTACTATGATGGACAACCAGTACAAAGTTATGTTTTGGAAAGTCTGTACCGTCCTTAGCCTTTTTGTGATCTTTGTAGCTTGAAGAGGTCTCATGAGGTGACATGGATGTATAACCAAATAGCATCTTGGATTTCTTTCCTTAACTGGATATTCTACTCTTGTACATGGAGTATTAACTTTGACGAGATCTTTTTCTGTTGATATTCTTCTTATTGTTAGGCTGGCATTTCCTGAGGAAAACAATAGCAGCCTGATGAAAATTTCAAAACTGGAAGATCCTGCTCAGTTTTCTAGGCTAGGACTTGTTGTAAGATATATCCCTATCACGGCAAATACTAATTTAAGCTTTAAATTATAGTACAAAGGGAAAGCAATTACATCCCATTTCCATGATTGAAATTTGCAGCCTAGAAGAGCAGATTTGGACATGAATCAACATGTTAATAATGTTACCTACATAGGATGGGTACTAGAGGTAAGTACTTGGCATGAATTTTAGAATGGTTATTCTGTTTTTTTTTTTTTTCTCTTGACCATATCCCCTGGACAGATTTAGAAACTATTGTATGCCTTTCTTTGTGATAGAGTATGCCGCAAGAAATCATTGATACCCATGAACTGCAAACAATCACCTTGGACTACAGAAGGGAATGCCAGCACGACGATGTAGTTGATTCCCTCACAAGTGCAGAATCTACTGAATCAGTTCCAGAAGTTCAAGGAACAAATGGATCTGCAAAAGCAAGTGTGACCACCCATGGCTCTCGCAACTTCTTGCACCTATTAAGATTATCTGGTGACGGCTTTGAAATTAACCGAGGGCGAACAGAATGGAGAAAAAAAGCTGCTAGATGAACAGATATTGTAAATTATGTACTTCTCATTTCATTTGTTAGTTCTGAGTTCAGTTTCATTTTTGTTTTATCTTAATGCTGGAGGTTAATTTTCATTGAGGATTTTGTTTAAACATGGTCGTTGCATGTTACATCAAGCCTAGGAACATAATAACCCGATGTTATACTTAAATCTCAAATTATGGGGTCCATGTCTCGTAGAGTTGGTGTGTACAAAGCTTGTAGAGATGGCTTAGTACGTTTTGACTAATATAAATATGGACAGTTCAGTCTGCTGTTCTTCATTGTAACAGCAAAAGTATTTACGAAGTTCCTTGTTACCACGCAGCTATATAAGTAGTAACTTTAACCACTTTTTACTTTCGTTTATCCCATTTAAATTACAAGTTATATTTCTCGAATCTCAAAGTCTTATATTCTGTCTAGGATTATGCTTATTATTTAGGGAAAAAAAACAGCATAAAGTGATACACTTACCACGTAATGGTAATGAACAGGTTAAAGTGGATACTTTAGTCCATCTGGCAAAAGTTCTGGGAATAACACTTTAAAAAAAAATTGTAGAACTTTGCAATGTGAGTGCCCACTTACCGGTTGAAAATATGCTTTGTTGATTATATATAATATTTTAAATTAAATTGTACCAATTTTAAATAGATAATCGCTAATTAAACTTTTCAAAATTTTAATATTAAATTAAAGTAATTTCAAAAGATCAAATATTTTTAAATTTATTATCCCGAATTCGTTATATCTACTTAATGAGCATAATATTTAACCGTTTACATCTTTGCTTATTAGAATTATTAGTCTTATAATTTGAGAAAAATTGCCACTTCCTTTATTGTCACCTTTTATGATAAGATAAAGCTTTTAAATATCGCTTTATGTAGCTTTTAAATATCCCTTTATGTAGATAAATAAAAAGAGATGCATTGATATATTTTAATTCTTCACTTCCATCAAATGATCATTTAACTTAAATCAAACAATCAAAATGTTTCATAATTATTGGATGTAACTGATAGTTGCATAATTGCATATATTTTAGAGTTGAAATTGTTATTTATTTAGTGTGAATTTGAGTAGTGTGTGTGCATTTAGGGTATAATTATATTAGTTTGTGCGTTTTATCGTTTTTTATCGGTTAGATTAAGTCTTTGAACTTAAATGTTATATTTTTCAGATGCCGTGATGCGTTTGTTAGTATTTCAGAAAAAACGGAAAAGAACGGCGACGATTCGAGGAGTTTTGGCCCAAAGCTATAGGCCACAATCGTGCACAGCAAGCCACGATTGTGACAGAGAGGAAGAGCCAGCAGCAGCTTGGCCACGATCGTGCACATTAGGCCACGATCGTGACAAAGAACGTCAAGTCAGGCCAAAATCGTGCACAATAGGCCACGATCATGACCGAAAGGTTAAACAGCAGGCCACGATCGTGACAGGTAGGGCCACGATCATGCCCTGTGTCAAGCTGACAGGAAAACTCAATTTTTGTTAGATTTTGTGGACCGTTTTGACCCCAACTTTAACCTAGGGCTTTTATAGAATAAATAGAACATGATGTGACAACCACCAAGAGTCTGGAGAGAGAGCTTAGAGAGTCGTGCAAAAGAGCGAGATTCTATCAAATCCGAGAGAGACCTAGAGAGAGATCAAGAGATTGAGGAAGGAGACGAAGGAAGAGAGACACGGAGATGTGCTAGACGCGAAGTACTTCCCGGAATAGGTGGTTTCCCTCCGTCACCATTTCCGAGATTCTATTCTAGACAGTATTTCCATTTATTTCAGTTCTATTTATGTATAGAATTGAAATAAGTTTTGAGATTCGTTGTATTGAATGTTGAGTTTACGTTTATACTCACCTTAGGATTTTGACTATTAAGATTAATAAAATTTATTCGATTGTGTTTTTTATTGAGTTGATTATGATTTCAACTCTGTTCTTAATAATTCGGCAACAAACTTAGAGGGTGAGTTGGGTAAAAAATCATCGATTTAGGCTAATGAGAGTTAGGTGAATAGATAGGTAGAGAATTAAGTCAAACTGGTAGAGTCATGTAATGAGAGATCGAGCATAGATTCTCGGTAGGTTAATAGGCAATTTTAGAACTAATTTAGATTTTGTACCAATTACGATCGAGAGATCACAATTCCCATAATTTGAATTAGGGATTACTAATTAGGGTTAAGAATTATAACTCGAGAGAGAGTAATTCACCCTAAGACTGCACCCGTCAATTCAATAATTGCATAATTGGTTAGGTTTTCTTAGTTTTGAATTAAGATCCCCTTTCTCTCCCTTGGTAATTTCTAGGTCGATTTAGGTTGGGCTATGATATTGCTATTTTGTTTACTCTTTGGCACTTTAATTTCTCATATTTGATTATTGATTGATTTAATTTCTACTTTAGTTGTTTAATTAGGTTTATTGCGAACTTAGCTGCCTTAGATTTAGGGCTAGTTCCCTTCCTCGTGGGATCGACACCTTAAGTACTACGCGAACGACCCGTGCTGTTGTGGTAATTACCAAGGTTATAAATAGTAAAACTTAGCGTGTGTAACCTTGAGTGAACAAGTTTTTGGTGCTATTGCCGGAGAAGGCAACATTTAGTCTATAGTTTAAGGCGTTAGCTTAGATTTGATTTTCTAGTTTTTATTTTCATTTAATTTGTTTTATTTCGAAATCATGCTCTTGCATGAACACAAGAGTCATGAGAGGTTCGAGTCGTGCAACTGAATTGATAGATATAGATATAACGCGATTAGAACGAACCTTGTGGAAAGCTCGGCGAGGGGAAGAAGAAGAGATCGAGAAATCACAAATGGCTGAGGAATTTCAAAGAAATATGAATCAGGAAGTTAACCCTAGGAGGCAACAACAGAGGACCCTCATGGATTTTATGAGTTAGGGTTTAACCCAGTGAACCAAGGAGTGGCTAGACCGCCTGTTCAAGCGGTCTTATTCGAAATGAAGCCAACCCTCCTGAATATGCATCAGCAGAATGTCCAATTTTATGGACTGGCGGATGAAGATTTGAACGCACACATCGTTAGTTTCCTCGAGATCTGTGATACTTTTCGGTATCACCAGATGTCAGAGGATGCTATTAGGATTAGGTTGTTCCCTTTTACACTTAGGGGAAGAGCGAATGCTTGGTACCACTCACTGAGCCCCGCTAACATCACGACGTGGGAGCAGCTTGTGCGTGCTTTTCTGGATAAGTACTTCCCTTTAACAAAGACCAAAAAGATTATAAAGGAAATTACAAATTTCCATCAAGGTAACGGGGAGTCGATTTATAAAGCGTGGGATCATTATAAAGACCTGCAGAGGAGATGCCCACACCATAACCTACCGAAAGAATTCCTCCTACAGAAATTCCACAATGAAGTAAACCCACTACCAGAGGCACGATCGATGCAGCGTCAAGAGGATTTTTGATGCGTAAGACGGTCGATGAAGCAGAGGAGTTAATTAAAGAGATGGTGAGCAACAGCTGTTTATGGGCGAGTGAGAGAAGTAGGCAACCTACTACCTTTAAAGAGCAGAAGGGAGTTGTCGCAGTCGATCAGATGACAGAGATGCAAACTAAGATCGACAATCTGACGCGACAACTCAGCAATATGAAGGTGTCATCTTCCGCTCCGGTTAAGGCCATGCAAACGAAGTGTGAGTAATGTGGTCAAGTAGATCATGACACTGTGGACTACTACCTGATGAGAGAAGACAACCAAGAGCAAGTGACTTATATAGGGGTGCAATTTGGACGAGGAGAGGGTAATAACCTCTACTCTAACACATATAACCCCAGGTGGAAGAATCACCCCAAATTTTCTTGGTTGAACAATAATAATAGAGGGAAGTTCAAGTCTCAAGGGCAATCGAGCTTTCAGCAGGATAAGACAAGCTCAATGTATTCGAAGTTGGATAGGATTTTGGACAAGACAGGAGGTATGGAGGAGGCACATAGGAGGCTCGAGAGTAAATTTGAGCAAGTTACGAAGAA
>JANQAP020000101.1:3279700-3293994 GCA_026874005.2 Erythroxylum coriaceum
TCATAATCATATTATTAAAGCAATAATAATAATAATAATAATAATAATAATAATAATAATAATAATAATAATAATAAACGATACAACTAATAAAGAATTTGGTTTATTAACTGTAGTCTGGTATGTTAAAGACGATGAACCAAACGACGTTGTTTTATTTATTAACTAGTTGACATTTACCAACGGAATATACATTCCGTCGGTATTTAAATTTCCTAATTATTTCACCGCGTCTTGTTGCCGCTACATTTTGCGACGGAAATTTGTTAATTTAATGTATACCGATGGAACACATTACGTCGGTATATAACAGAAGCTGAACCACATTTACTGACGGTATATATTCCGTCGGTAAATATCCAAAGCTAGTTAATTGCGGGAAGCATTCCCGTAATTATTACCGATGGTCATAGTTACGTCGTCAGTAAACTTAAAATCAATTTTACCGACGGACGATATTCATCGGTGAATAGCAGACATGAGCATAACTTACTGACGGAATATGTTCCGTCGGTACACGTCTGAAGCAATTAAATTGCGGGAAGCATTCCCACAATTTTTGCCGACGGTAAACATTGTGTCGTCGCTATATGTCGTCGGAGATTTTGTGCAAAATTCATTCCCTCCAGTATTGCCGACGGTAATATATTTCCGTCGCTATATATAAATAGTACAACGTTTATATGCTTTGGTATGTTAAAGACGATGAACCAAACGACGTCGTTTTATTTATTAACTATTCGACATTTACTGACAGAATATACATTCCGTCAGTATTTAAATTTCCTAATTATTTCACCGCGTCTTGTTGCCGCTACATTTTGCGACGGAAACAAATTTTTGTCGGTAAAGTTAATTTAATATATACCAACAGAACACATTACGTCAGTATATAACAGAAGCTGAACCATATTTACCAACGGTACATATTCCGTCAGTAAATGTCCGAAGTTAGTTAATTGCGGGAAACATTTCCGTAATTATTACCAACGGTCATGGTTACGTTTAAGTTTACCAATAGACGATATTCGTCGGTGAATAGTAGACACTGAACATAACTTACTGACAGAATATGTTCCGTCGGTACACGTCCGAAGCAATTAAATTGCGGGAAGCATTTCCGCAATTTTTGCAGACGGTAAAAGTTGTGTCGTCGCTATATGTCATCGGAGATTTTGCACGAAATTCATTCCCTCCAGTATTGCCGACGGTAATATATTTCCGTCGCTATATATAAACAGTAAAATGTATTTACCGACGAATTGTTGTTTTCCGTTAGTAAATAGCTATAGTTTTTTGTCCGTTGGAAAATTTCCGTCACTAATTCATAATTTTTTTGTAATGGTGTGAGTTCGTTGTGGTGGAGTAGGAGACTGAGATATGCTGGTGGGGGTAACAGATGATGGGTGTTGTGATGGATAGGTGCCATTAGACTGGTTGTTTGGAGTAGTAGAATCAGATTGGTTCGTGGTTAGAGCTTGAACAGGAACCACATAATGTGAAGGGGCAGGAGGTGGACTTAGTATAGAATACCAACTGGATCAGGAATTAGACATATGCGCAGAGTTATAGTTTAAAAACATACCTATCTGATAAAGAAAAATATCCTCTTGAAATGTCACATGGCTTGAAGTAAATAACTTGTTAGATATAGGATTAAAACAAATGTAGGCACTTTGGTGTAGAGAATACCCAAGAAAAACACAAGGTTTTAAACAAGGTTCAAGTTTAATTTTGTTGTAAGGCCGGAGTCAACGTTCAGCAGACCCATTATGTTGTAGAGTGTATAGTGGAATTTGAAGATGAGTAATGCCATAATTTTGAAAGAACTGCTTTAATTTTTAGTATTCACCGCCTCCATCAAAATAAACTATAACAATGGATTGTTGGAAAGAATTTTCGACAAGTAGTTTAAATTTGGGAAAGACAGAGAATAGGTCATATTTCTGTTTCAAGGGATATAACCAAATATATTTTAAATAATTATCAACAAAAATAACGTAATAAGAAAAACCATCAATAGAAGTAACTGGAGTAGGTACCCATAAATCTGTGTAAAGAAGCTCAGTGGGTGAGAAGTAGACATACTAGACTTTAGGTTATTAAGCATAAATTGAAACTATTCTTTGATGCGGAAGACCTTGTCATTTTCCACTGTTTTGCTGCCTAAAGTCAAGAGATCACGAAACAATTTGTGAATTTTGTAAGACAAATAGAACTTGAAGTTGAGTACGAGTTGAAGGAGGGACACATTGTCGGTCGAGCTCAATGCTTGCCAGACTAATCAACGTGCAGATGCAGCGGCTTTAAGACTAATGTTATCAGATTTCTTGTAATAGCAGAAATTTCAAAAGCTGTAACTTTTGGTTTTTTTAATTCCTTTCGTCTAAGATCAGAAGAGGGGATCATTAAGGCCCAAGATATCTCATAAATTACTACCGCTAGTACTACCAAGGAGACTATATCAAGCAATAAGCAGATAAGGTGTTGTACAATGATTTACGCACAAGTCTCAACTGACAAGGTATCCTAGCCAAACCGAAGGTATTACTCGCAAAACGGCAAAAGTACACAAGTATGATACACTCGTTTCCGCATCAATGGCTATAGAAAATAATTCTGGAAATATTTGACGATAGTTGTTTGGTATGGAATGCGCAAGTATAAACATCCACCTAGCAGGCAACTTAGGCATCTGAGTTGATCGCCAATAAAAAGAGTTCCTCCATTAAAATGTTAGGAGCAAAGCTCAGTCTGGAACGTATCCAAACAGATTCCTATGAAGTATTGCTAAGTTTAATGCACAGAAAATGGTTCCCTGCTTAAAACAACTTAGGTTATCCCAAAATTTACTGATCAATGCTACCGAATTTCCTTGTAAGAATAAAGCCTACTGGGTTGAACTGCAGAGACATGAAGTAATATTTGTTGTCATGTATGATAATAAATTTGTTGTTTACTTGATTGTGTTGTTTTGGTTCCACCCTGAATATCGAAATGTTAAATATATATGTTCACTATGTACTCGAAGATAGTATTTAATTGACGAAACTCAAGTATCTACTAGTTACACGAACTTCTACACAAGAAAGCCATGAAAAGGGGGTTGGACATATTAGGAAAGATTTAAGTAAAATACCCAAAGAAGTTGAAAATCTATTGAAGGATATGGCCATTGATGAGGAGTAGAGCAAAAAAAAACAGACTAAAGAAACTCTCGACGATTTAATAGTACGTAAGAGTGAAACTTTGCTACTTTAATAGATAGAAGTCAAGCCTGTAATGTTGATTCAAATGAAGGAGCAAGTTAGAAAAGGGGTTAGAGTGTTGAAATAAACTAGCTTTGATCTTTCACTAAGTTTTCGAACTATAAGAACATAAGTAAATCCACCCCCCTCTTTTTTGTTGCAGGAACTGAAAGTTCGATAACAAAATTGGCATAGGTGTGTCTCCAGGACAAGCATCGGAAATTTGTTTCAAGTTGTTTAGGATTTCATTATTTTAAAATATTATATTCATTTAGAACTTTAATTTTAGGGTTTTATTCTTACAAGAGGCTTCCTTATTATTGTAATAACTTTATCATTACTATTGATCAATCAAAAATCGTGAAAGAATTTCTTCAAACTTTTTAGAGCAACTCATTTCTAAAAGCCTATAATCTTGTTTAGCTTGTTAGTGTCGACCAGACTCTGGGATCTTATTACTCCTAATCCTTTCTTTTTTAGAGTGTGGTGATTCATATCAGTCTTTACATTTTTGTCTTTGTTTTGTTGGAATGGTCTTCGGTTCTTTCATATTGATATGAATCTTGCTAGTCCTATTAGTGAGGATCGTATTAGAATTTGATATCAAAGTCATCTTCTATAATCAGGCTTGTTCTTAAAATTTATTTATTCACACTTCAATGTTCATATGTTTCTTACCATACTGTCAATTTCTTTATGAGTTAATCATCACAATTTGTTCTTAAGTTTCTTTTTTCTACTTTGTGAATTTTTAGGTGAATCAAAAAGAGGAAAAACATAAAAATGTTACCAAAATAGTTTTTAAAAAGTCCCGGTTAAAACATACAAAAAGGGACTAACAATTGCATTGTCCTTTACAGCATTGTCCTTTACAAGTAAAGAATTATAATTCTTTTCCACCAAGAACAAGGAATTCCTTACATCACATACATTCTACTTTCATGTTCTTTATGTCTTCCTTGCTACTTTGATTTGTTCTTGTCAATTTTTTATTCCTCTTATATTTTCAATCTAATTAGGATAGAACTCATTTTTTTGTTTTTGAGTTTTCTTATTCTTTGGCCTTTAGTAGCATTTTTTTTGTTTTATTTCTATTCCCTAGCCTTTAGTAGCATTTTTGTTGTTTTATTTCTTAATCTATTTTAAGAAACAAATTATCTAGTTTGCAAAGAATATTAGTCAAGAGTTTAGGTTATGAGTGAAGTGCATTTTGAGTAAAACACATGAGGGAGTGCTTTTCTTCCACTAACATCTTATTGTAGGTTTATTATAACTCAAAGTTGAAACAAAAGTCATCAAAAGATAAGAAAGTGAGTGAGGAGGAAAAGTTGTTATGAACCTAGAATATATCATGATGTGTTATAAGATCAATATGAGCAGTTCATTAGACAATTCAATGAAGTGAAGGACAGGTTGAAGAAGGATGAAGTTGTCATAGTTACTCTACAAACAAACTAATGGATATCTACTAGGATAGTTGACTTTAAGGCTTATATTGATGTTGATAGTGTTGTCGATTACTTAAGAGAGTTAAGCTTAAAGGGAGGTAAATGAAAGATGTGGTATAGTGTGAAGACAAGGAAGAGCATATTTGGGATAGATTATGAAAGAGGGTATGCAAAAAGAGTGGATAATAATATGGGTGGCATTAAAATGACAATATTACCTTTTATAAGAAAGATAGACCCGAGTGCCTATTTGGAGTAGAAGAAGCATGTTGAGTTAGTTTTTGGCTTTTATAACTTGTCAGAAGAGAAAATGATTAAATTAAAAATTGTCGAGTTTAGTGATTATGTCGTGGATTAGTGGGATTAACAATTCTCACTAGGAAAAGAATCAAGAGTCACCTATTAGGACATAAGAGGAGATGAAAATGATGATGAGGAAATGTTTAATGTCAAGTTCTTATTATAAAGATCTTTATCAAAGATTACAAACATTAACTCGAGGTTCCAAAATTGTGAAAGAGTACCATAAGGAAATGTAGGTTGCTATGGTTATGACGAATCTGGAGGAAGACCAAGAGGAAATAATGGCTCACTTCATTTATGGACCAAATTAAAAAATTACTAATGTTTTTTATCTATATTATTATATGGAGTTAAAGGATGCAATGTACATGGTCATGAAGGTAGCAAGGCAACTTAAAAAAAGAATAAACTATGGAGTAAAGAGGATGAAAAAGCTCCAAAGATAAAGCATGAAACATTCACACCACTAATGCAATCAATAAGCTAAGAAAAAGTTAAAACCGATTCCATTTTCATAACTAAGAATTGAGATATTAAATAATTTTAAGTGCTTTGAAAGATGGTATATAGCTTCTCAATATTCCATCAAAAAGATGATGATGTTGAGAGAAGATAGAAAATATGTGTTCGAGATTAAAAAAGAGGTGAATGAGAATATTCCTAATTTAGAGGATGCTAATGAAGATAAGTACATTAAGAGGTCTGAAGAGGGAAGAATGATGGTCATTATAAGGAAATTGAGTTTGCTTGTAGGAGAGGATGATGCAAATGAGTAACAAAAAAAACCTCTTCTATACTAGATATGTCATTAAGGATTGGGTGTGTAATATAATCATAAATAGAGGGAGTTATGTCAATATAGTAAGTATCAAGTTGGTGGAGAAGTTTGGGCTGTCAACTATAAAAGAACCTAAACCTTACAACTTATAATGATCGAATGATACTAGAAAGGTTAAAGTAACCAAGCAACTCTTTGTTTCTTCCTCAACTAGGAGGTACAAAGATGATATATTATGTGATGTGATGCATAAATAAGTTGACCACATTTTATTAAGGCATGATTAGCAATTTGACCAAACAATTATACAAGATGGATATAAAAACAAATATTTCTTTTCCATGAATGAAAACACAGTCAAGCATGGTTCATTATTGTCAAAATGAGTCTATAAAAATTAATGTAAATTTTATAAGGATGAGAAAGAGAGATTGAAGGGAAAGCAATGAAAGCAAATAATTGAGAATAATTCAACACTTTGAGCAAACTAAAAGCAAGAGATAAGTGCAAAGGAAAACAAGTGAGTTTGTAAGAAGTGCATTTTTTACCAAATGTCAAGTGTTCTTTGATTTTGTTGATAAAGACATTGACTTGAAGACAAATCCTTTTTAAAAGAGGGAAATGATGAGACTTAAGCATTTACTTGAATTACATGAGCTTCTATACAAAGTAGTCAAAAGGAAGGGCTTGGATAGATTATGAAAGGTTCAAATGAAGAGAAAAAACAAGGTAGAGGCTGTTAAAGGATATTAGAGGACCATCAATGAGTAGTAAGGCAAAGAAGGACAAAGAAACTCCCATTAATTTAATGGTGAATCTTTACCAAAAAAAGTAGAACTTTACTACTTCAAGAGAATAAAGGCAGGCTTATGATGTTGATCCAAGTGAATGAGCAAGCTTTACGAAAGGCATTACCAAGTATAATCGACTTTAGACAAAAGAAAATTGGCAATGTCGAATTAGTCTTTATTACGTGCACTAAAAATTTTGAAACAAGACAATAATAATGTATTTCTACAACAGATGTCAAAAACTTGTTTTAGTCATTATTATTGATCAATCAAAATTTTAAAAAATTCTAAATTTGTAAAGTATAATAACAAACAAACAGATCCTTTTATGACAATGTATATCATTCTTTACAGCTTTTGAAATTCGAGTAGTTATTGATTAAACTATAGCAAAGCTATCCCAAACATTACAATGAGTTCATCAAGACTTATGAAAATTACAGAAGTTGTTACAAATTACAAAGACTTATGAAAATTAACAGAAGTTGTTACAAATTTCATGTAGTCTTCATTCTTGAGGATAGAGAATGTTGGTCAGATTTAGCTATCATAGTGGCCCAGATCCAATTGATGGTATCTTCAGCTAAGCTGTACTTGCTAACTTCCTTATTTGTTTAAATTGTCTTGTTTCTTTCCTTCTGTATTGAATAAATAGTGGTTGTGAAGGCATTTTTATATATTGGGGCATCCTGTAACCTTTGATTAGTAGTGCAAATGATCCAATTTAGATTTGAGATTCAATCATAATTGAGGTAGGCTTTAGATAGCAAATGTAAAATTCTACTCCAAACTGCGTTGAAGTATCTGTATTGGAAGAATAAATGTTTGCGATCCTCTACAGTCTCTTTATAAAGCACATATATTGGGTCATAAGTATCAAACCATCTATTTTTTGTACAGATCCTATTGTTTATTACCAACCATGTGAAAATAGAGGCTTTTTGATTGAGGGAATGTTTCTAAAGGAGGTTAAACCAAGGAACATTCTCACCTCCTTCCAGCAAAGCCATATAAATTGATTTGTTAGTAAAAATACTTGAGATATCTAGGAACCAAGTTATTGCATCCTGTCTATGGATTTTAGTAATCTGGGGTAGATAATCCACTATTAAATTGAATCCTTTGAAGTTACCTATCCAATGAGATTTATTAATCAAAGAAGATACTTTGGAGTTGAGTGGACGCCTATTCGAAAGACTGTATAGTTTAATCCTTTGTAGTAGAGTACTATGATATGTCCGGTTATCGAACCATACCTAAATATTCTCACCATTACCTAATACATGCTTAATCAAAAGAAAAAACCTCCTCTCTCAATTTCAACATATACAAGAAGAACCAAGAGTACTCACTAGAGACCAATTGCCAAAAGCTTTTTAGGAATAGTCACCCCACTCTCTTTGGCTTTAGTTTTTTTAGAATTCTCAATATTTCCAATGTAAAAAAACTGTCAAAATGCCATCAATCTCCTTGCTTACTTTCTTGGGAAGAGTAATACCATTCTTTATAGTTTTATTATTTTCTTAATAATTTAAACAATTCTTTGCCCTGTGTTTATTGTCTTATTTATTTTCTTAGATCTTACTTGATACGAATCTCACTGTTATTAGTAAGAGACCCATCATTTAAATAAAAAACAAAAGTTGTATTTTTTTTTAAGAAAAACAAAGGACAGATTCATGAAAGTTGAAGATTTCAATGACGACAACAAGCTCATAGTTTAGTGCACTTGCGAGCTTACTTGCATTCAAAGGGGTGCGAAACGAAAAAGGCTTACAAAGCTCTGCTGGATCTAATTGCTGTATAACTCGGCCACAACAAACAGCACGTCAGTGATTATTCTAATCATTCACCGTACGTGAATTTTTACCTAAAAAGGACATAAAATTACATTGGCCATGAGGTTTAACAGTTTGAACTAAACAATTAGGCCGTCTCAATTTCACGTTAAATAATGAGAATCTAACGACATTATTTATGGCCGTTTTCCATCTCCATAACGCATGTCCCTTCTGTTATCAAATTAAACGAGAATCAAATTAGTTCTCATTCAAATAGTCGATGAAGTTTACTTTGCAACAAGCAGAACACTTGAAAGCATTAGTTTCAATACACAACTGATCAATAACACTAGATGAGACCATGACTGAAACTAAACTATTAATAGTTGCTAGCAAGAAGATTTCTTGTTCTCCCTCACTGTTTTAATAGCTTAGCCAATGACTCATTGTTAACAAACTGACACTCCATCGTGACCATATCACATCAGTTTATCTTTTCACTAAATCCCCTTCAGAATCAACATTCTTAACGCCACAGCACCTCAGATATGTTTTGCATTCATCATTACATCGCCGCCAATAAATACAGTTCTGTGGCAAAGTTAATACCCCGTCAACCTCTTTTAAACAGAGGACAAAGATAACTGATTAAGGCGACTTACATAAATAGAAACTAAACGTGTATCACCTCAACTAGCTGCTGGAAGGAACACCCTGATAAGTTCTTTAACAGTGACTCTTTTCCTACATGTAGGGCATTTTGCCTGTGCAGCTATTGCAACCTTAATGCAATTCTTACAGAATATGTGCCCACACTTCGTTGACGTCTCCTCAACCAACGGGCCCATGCATATTGGACAATTGAATGTTGGCTCCTTGGGAGGAGGGGGCGGAGGTGGAGATCGTCCCAGCAGTTGCTGTAAGTTCTCCCTCTGCCAATGAAGTGTAACAATTTGTTTCAAATCTTCAAAAGTTTGTAATTAAAACAAAACATTGCACACAAACACACGCACACATAAATAAATAAAAAACGCTATCCTTATGCGCAATCTCAAGCAACCAATAGAAACAAGGATATCCATGAATGCAAACTCTTTAATTTTAAGATATTACTGTGGTTAAATGGTGTGTATATTACAACAGAAAACTTTAAGCAATTTAAAATGCACCTTTCACACACCCAAAAAAAAAATCCTCTAGTTTTCTTCCATGCAAATGAAAACTCCACAAATTTCGTATTTCGGTGACTTTTATCAAGTTTTATTTCAAATAAATTGTGTTTATACGTAAATGAAAGAAAATAATGGCATTTTGATTTTGACTGCTTCATTGCAATAAACTCGATGCAATCAGCTACAATTACACAAAAGCACATATGCACATTTCATGAAAACACAGTAAATAGCAGTAACTGGACACAATAACTCAAAATACTTTGTCAAATCATAGCAACTAAGCACATGAACAAAAACACTATGTTAAGCAACATCCCGGGTAAAAAAAATGTGAAGAAAAACAGTAAGGGATCAAAACAGAGGTACATATAACACATGAATTGCAGGTTTTACCGTGGAGCTGCTACTGCTTTCCAAGTTTATGTATTGATCACAATTGATAACTGTTTGATTTGATTGAGTTCTTCTCCGCTTGTTAACATGACTATCATAAGTCAACCTGCTTGTTCTCCCTGCTATTAGCAAGGATGGAAAGACCAGTGTGCAAACAATGACACTTTAGTAATGAAAATTAAAGAACAATGAAAGGCCTAAACAGAACAGAGATAGTGAACATACCTGTGTCTACGTCAACTACAACATTCCTCACACGAGTTCTCCGGGCATTGTTCTTGGCCTAAAATAAATTATACATGTCACTGTGCTCTGATAACAACTTCACAGTAGGTAACAAAGTAAAATAGTAAATAATAAGCGAAAAATAGCGAGTAAGTACTTCGGCAAAAGCCCTAGGGGATGACTCAATAACATCATCATCAAAAGCCTCAACGTCAATTGTAGCAGTTGCTGCGGTTTGCCCTTGTTGGCTTGTCCCGACCTCTTGAGGCAAAGCCTGAGTTGAACCTCCTTCTTGATCCCTGCTTTCGCAAGGGGGCACATTTAAGTCCAGCAATGTCTTCCTCCGCCGATATCCCCTCAAGGGAGGACCCCTTACACCCTGAGTTTGAGTACTCATGCTCTAAGTTTAACTTGCAGAACTTTCCTCAATCTTCTTCAAAACCTAAATGCATAATCAAAAATAAAGACCCGCAAATTTACCAACAGCAACTTAAGCGGCTCTAAGATTGACTTATCCGCCGCCGCCACTATTAAAGTAGAATCTAAATTTCATTTCTCCCAAGAATTGACCACGTCAATCCTCGAACCTTATCGTTTGAAGTTCGATGGCGAAGACCAAACGGCAAGTAATAAGAAAAGAAAGAAGCTATCATCTCAAAAATAAAAGGGCAACGAAGTTCTAAAATTAATTCATCAAACCGATTACTAAAATAGGAAGTGGACTTCGACCCAGAAAATAAGAAGCGGATTGCCGACACCACAACATTAGGAACTAAACTTTAAAAAAAAGTTTAAATTTTGATAATCCAAGACACAAGATTCAATCTTTCCAAGCAAAACAAGTTGCATCCCATGATCAAAACGATAAAGTGTCTTCGGTTCATCAAAACCGAGATATCCAATCGTTAACAGTTCCGGATAACCTACTTGATCAACGACGAGTAACCACTATGAAAGAAATTATCAAACTAAAAGCATAGAGCAACAGGCACACATACCAATCACAAGAAACCTAAACTTGCCAAATAAAAAATCAACAAAAAAAGGAAAATCGGATAGGCAATTAACCGGATTACCGAGAAAACAAATTCAGAGAAGTCGGAGCAGAATTGTACCCTAATCTACGGTTTCGCATCAATTTCGTTGCATATGCCCAGAGAAGGCACTATCAAAAGCGATTGTGAGTGGGTTAAACGCATCAATTTCGTTGCATATCCAGAGAAGGCACTATCAAAAGCTATTGTGAGTGGGTTAAATATAAGGGGCTTTGTGAAGAAGGAAAAGGGCCTTTGAGGAATAAAAGCGGTGCGTATAAGGACAACGGAAGGAGGAGAGACTCTGTGCTGCGTCGCGTTGAAGAAGGTTGGAAAAGCCAAACCCAACTTTTGGTAGTTTGGTGTGGTGATGTTTCCCTCAGACGCGGGTCCACGACGGACATAATCGCTTCCACGTGGCGGTTCAGTATTTTCAGCGACGTTGGATATTTAGCGCGTGTTTGCACCTATAACTATGAGAGATGATAATCTCAATTCTATTGTTAAAAGCATAGATGTTATCTCACAAGGACAGTAGGTTCTATTTTTCAAAAATTATCATATTATCTCTTTCAAATGTACTAATTTTTTATTTATCTGTCCATTTATTTAATTTACATAATAAAAATGATGGAAGAAGATTATTGCCAATAAAAAATGCAACTTTATAAAAGAAGCAATAAAAAGCGTGGTAATTGGGTATAACCAAATTAACCTAATCTCTATTAATTGGATAAAACCAATAAAAAGTTAAATTTGGCTACATCTTTGAATTATTCTAGACCTGTTAGGATGCAATGCAGGTGTTAGCCCTTTAGCATATGAAGGCACTTCATAACTAGTTAGAGATGAACCTTGGGTGGAAGATTAGCTGAATCACACATATGGCGGGAACATGCGAAGGCTCCAAGGTGACTTAGCAAGTTAAATCAAGCACGGTGCGAGTTTTAGTAGAGTTTCGGACCTTGAACGAGTTGGCATGGCTAAGGCTAAGTTCTTGATGGACTAAAGACACAGTGAATGCTCAAATGGACGAACTATGGCTAATGGACTTGACGTGGGTAAGCATTGGATCAGACTAGTATCCTATGATTAGCTTTGCTTGGATGACTCATCATCAACAGATAGAGATCATGGGGAGATCTTGGATGATGTGGCGGATAAGATTAGGGGGATAAACAACAGCTCTAAAAGATAAAGACCACGCAGGAGGATCATCTGAAGACAGCGAATATCTTCGTAAATAGGGATAGATCATGTGTAATATTTTATCTTGTTAGTTGGGATAGATAGACCTTATCGGATATAGTTCTATTTAGATGGGAACGTTATCTTATTGGATAATGATGTAATCTGATAGGATAAGACATGATCTTGGATAGTAGAGTTCTGTTATAATTCTAACTTGTTCCCCAAGCCTTGATGCCTATATATAGCTCATCTGAGCCTTGCTTTTGACACACAGAGATATAGAGTTGAGAGAGCATCCTTTGTATACTTTGAGGGAAGTAATAAAAGTTGGCATTATTACTGTATCTCTTTCTTGCTTTATTGTTGTCTTTAATATTCTATTGCTTTCGTAGTTGCTAGCGAGTGTGAGAGTTAAACATTGTGACGGTCGTGAGGCATTCGAGGACAAGGATTGTTGGTCGACGATCACTTAGGAAGGCTGAGTTTTGCTTAAATAAACCTAAGTAAGATTGTCGTGTAAAAGAGTAGACGCAACTTGTGGTGTAAGTATGGTGCTTAAGAAGACCTTTGTTACAACTGGTATCAAAGCCATAATTTTTAGATGACAAGAGGCAGCAATTTGACAGAGAGTGTCAACAGAGTAACGACACTCATTGGCCAAATTCCTCAAAGGGAGGAGGAGGTCACTTCCTACAATAATCATATAGAGATGTTGGCGGAACAAATCCAGGCATTGCAACATCAAATAGCATAGTTGATGAAGGTACAAAAGGATACTAGGTATAAAATGATGATTATAAGGGGTGTTGTTGCAACACAGGAGACTAGACGTGTCAATAGCACTATAGTGAAGGCGCGTGAGCCCAAAGTTTTTGAAGGTGTTCAGAATGCAAAGTAACGCGTGAACTTTTTATGGGAGATGGATTAGTACTTTGTGACTGCTAAGATACCCGATGTTGAGAAGGTCAACGTGACGGCCATATACTTGGATAGGGATGTCAAGCTTTGGTGGAGAACGAGGACCTCTGTAAAGATCAGTGCGAATAAAAATCCCATCAACACATGGGATAAGATAAAAAATGAGTTGAAGGATCAATTTCTTCTAATGAATACTTCTTAACAGTTGAGGGATGCCCTGAAGAAGTTGAAACAAGATGGATCAGTAAAAGAGTACATTAAGAAGTTTAGCTCTCTAATGCTTGATATTGATAACATGTTAGAAGTGGACAAGCTCTTCAACTTTTTGTCTGGATTACAACTATTGGTGCAAATGGAGTTGCGGAGGCAGAATATGAAGGACATGGTTAGTACAATCGCAACTACTAATGCTTTGGTAGATTTTTGTGTGATGAAGGAAACTAAGGTGGGCTCCTCGAATTCTTCCAAGGGTAAAAAGCTAGCCCAATAGGAGAAAAGGGAGGGGAAAAAGAAGAAAGACTTAAAGAGGAAAGGCAACCAAAATAGTGACTTCAAAATTGGGGAGATGTCCTTCAAGAAGGAGAAACTTGCTTATTACCTATGCAGCAATCCACATTTTGTGAGAGAATGTCTGAGGAAGGAGAAGCTAAACGCCCTCATTGTCGAAGAAGAAGAAGAGGATTCAGAGGCAACACGAAATCTGATTGCCTTATAGAACGCGATTAAGAGTGAGTCTAACCCTTTTGATAAGTTGATGTATTTAGGAATACAAGTCAATAGGAAGGAGGTAATCGCAATGCTAGATACAGGTGCAACATACTCTTTTATGGGGGAAGGGACAGTGCGTAAGTTGGGGCTTAAGGTGTCGAAGACCCCTACAAGTAAGGCACAAGTGTGGTAGGAGCTACTTACAACATCCTAGTAAGCATAAGGTGTAACACCCCACTCCCGCCGGACCCGAACCCGATATCGACAGTGATATCCGAATCCGTGCCCCGCGAGGGTGGCG
>JANQAP020000101.1:3368492-3379968 GCA_026874005.2 Erythroxylum coriaceum
TCTTCTGCCCTATTTTCGACCCTTTAGAAGATAAAATTGGCCTTCAAGGTCTTCATGAAAGTTGTAGCTCTTGAAGTTCTCTTTCAATCTATCTAAAGAAACCCTAGTTTGGATGCCTATTGGAAAAGTTATACTAATAGCCCCGAAGCAAGTATATGTGTAAAGTGTGGACTCACCAACACTGATCCTTGAGGTATTCAGGTTGAAAGGGAGAAATGGACTAGTCGACTACCATCGTAGTAGTCGACTGTTCTAAGAGCTGAGCAGAGCCTAGAAAAGGGGAGTTTTGAGAAGACGACCTGATAATGATAAGACTTATGATTTTCTGAATGTTAGACTCCAGAAACGGGGCCGAACATTATAAAGTACGTTCTCGAATATCGTTGATGTGTTTAGGAATATGCCCTATGAGAGTGGGGAGCTACAAGAAGAATGAAGGAGATGCCCTGAACATAATGACGTTAGAGCCAAGATATACTTCATATCCATTATTACTTTGAGGCTCAAGAAGTCCAGCTGCCACCTCCAACACCATCCCCACTTCCATCACTGTGAGGCTTTGTTTCTACCCCTTTTCTTTTTAAATTTAGGCTTTATTTTATTTTTTGTTTTATTTTAATTTATGTTTCTTCTTTCCATACATGATTGTTTGCCTCCTTCTCACATTGAGGATAATTTGTTGATCAAGTGTGGGGAGGGTTATGTGTTTTGCTTTGAGTGTGAATGTTGCATATTGTATGATAGTTTGTTAGGTTGCATTTTGTGAATTGTGTGAATGTGTCAATGGCTTAGATGGATTGAAATTCATTTAATTTTAAACACAGCCTATTAGGTTGTGAAGAGTCATTAGCTTGCAAAATTAGTGAATTGGATCCTTTGTTTAAGCATATAAGTTAATTAGGATTTATTGTGAGTTTGTCACCCTCTAATTGTCACATTCATTCATAATTTTAAGTCTTTTGACTAAAGTAGTTGTGCTAGTATTTTTTTAATGAAAATGAGTAGCTAAAGCAACAAAGTAGGCAATAAAAAAATGTGTTTGTTAATTTTAAATAAATAACTATTTCGCTGGCCTTCGGGTTATAAATTGTAATATCCGGTTTCCATATTGAGGGTTAGAGCCTTAGATTATTGCACATGAGTCAAATATTCATGAATTTCATTCACATGCATAGTATTCACATACACACATTAATCATGATTTAGAAAACATTGCAAATATTGTATATGCACTCAGTTGACATATTATGAGGTATGAAACTAAAATTAATGTGCATTTCCTATGTCTTGTACTTTTGTTTACCAATGATAAGGATTAATGGATTATAATTAGTAACTTGGAATTAATTGGTACAATTGAGAGATTGATGAATTAATATGTACATCTAGTCTAAAAAAATGTCAAGTGGTAATACAAGTTGACATGTGAAAAATTATGATGACTAGACCTATAAAATCAGTGACAAATGGCATAGTAAATTAAGTGACAAATGGTAGTACATTTAAGCAACAATTGGCAGCCTCATAGAAGGACATGTGTATCGATTAGGGAGAGGACATGTGTCTTACTAAATATATGAAAAGTATCCCTAAAATAAGAACACTCATCTTATACATGGCAATGACATAGTCATCTTCAATTACTGTATTTCTGCTAAAGACTCTCCTTCTTCTCCCTCTCACCGTTGTAACACACACATCTCACTTGCACATTGGAGTTGTTAAGCATTTCCACCCAAAATCCATATGATACCTTTCACAAATATAGTTATCATCTGTTTGCCTTTGATGTAATCTATCCTACTTTCATCTTGTTCTTGAAATGATCTTGCATGCAAGAAAGGTTAAGAAAGCTGATTTTGAGGTAGCATTAGAGCTAAGCAAGGAAGTGAAATACTAGTCTATTGTGGTATGTTTTAACAAAACCTTTATTATGAATGATTAGGGATGGATTGAATGTAGTATTGATATTGAAGTAGTGCTGGAAAATTATACATGAATAACAGTTTCTATTTCGATTTTTGATGCATGGAAGACAATAGTTTATGAGCTGCCAATTGAATGATTTTGAGTTGGAATTGGAGATGAAATTGATGAGGAATTAAAGTATAATTAAGGTATAATTGAGGTATAATTAATGGACTATGATGAAGATGTTTTGAATTTGGTATAATGGGGTTAGAATCTGGAAACAAATTTAAGGAAATAGATAGTGAACTTTCGGTTCACTCATCCTACGATCGTGGGAAGGTCCTCCATGATCGTGGGCAATGCTTTGTAATGATAATTTTTGTTTTGTGTAATTTTTGGAACACATAAATATAAATCACTTTACATTGGTGTATTTGGAATTAATTGAGGCTTGAAATGAACCCAAATTGTTGCTTAATTCGTTGGTTAAGGGATTAATAAGTTTAGGTTGTTAATTGATGTTATAACTTAAGGAATGGATTGTCTTGATATCAATGTAGTGAAATCTAGAAATTATAAGTTTTTAAAGGAATTAAGATGTTCTTATGAATGCAAATATGATTCAAAGGATATGAGTAATGAGTATTAGATATAAATGAATGAACATGGGAGAATATGAAGTAATTATGAGTGAGAGTTGGATAATTATATGAATGTACATGATTAATGAATAAATCAAGCTTACTTAAGGTATAAAGTCAATTTCAAACTAGTTATATCCAAGCTATGATGTATGAATGGTTAAGATTTGTGAATGAGGACATATACTTGGAAAGTCAATTGAGCATGCATCAAATATGACATTTATACATATGAATGATTAAATAATCATATGATTAGTAACTTAATGATCTGTAAAATTTGTATGTATTGCATGAAGATAGATAAGTTGATTGTCAACATCAAAACATTGCCGAATCATCAAGACAATAGCTTATCTGGAGCTTACTATAAGTTAACCTAGATGTTTTCTCACTATGACTGAATTGTTTTCGATTAACCTTTAGATATTAAACTGTTATTGATATGATTGTGATAATTTTAGACATTGACGATCCAAGGAGTTCAATATTCGAGATTGTATTAGAAGTGCTTTCTAATTTTATGAATATGGAAATTATGTAAACTCAATTATATGTGTTTTTGTCTAATATGTATGTTGAATATGAAATGTGAGAGTAATTGAATGTGAAATGCCGAAATAAATATAGAATGTGAGAATAATTGAATGTAAAATGTTGGAAGGAATATGAAATGTGTGAGCAATTGAATGTGAATTGCAGGACTTAGATCTGATGAATTTGATACATGTGACAGAAGCTCACAAGAATGAAAGGTAATGAAACATGGCATATGGAATGATGCGTCACATTGAAATGCATGATCAGATAAAGGAGTTGTGATCGGAGTGACCAGTGTGAAAAGGAGCTTTAAACTCAAGAATATGCACAAAGAGCCACAGACTCAGTTACTAATGAGCTCAGTATCCACCATGGGTATGGGATAGTAAATGAAATGAGCTCAATATCTACAATAAATATGGGATAGAAAATAGGTGCTCGATCATAACAAAGTAAAATGAATAAAGTCAGATGTGCATTTGCATATGCATCCTTATATGTATTATATGATCAAATTGAAAAGAATTATTAAATTGTTTGAAATACAGTTGAAAAGTAAATGAGTATGTGTTGTAATATGAAATGTCAGTTTACTTGATTTACTTATGAAAGTATGATAAACTTGATGTACTTGATAAGGTATGATGAAATGTGATGAGCTATTCAATACTAGATGATATGTAATGCTTCTTAAATTGGGATATGACTTGTCTCTATGCATTTGACTTGAGTAAATACATCGATGATGGTTCACTCACTAAGTTCGTAAACTCATCAAAATTGCAATATTGATTTTCAAGTTCAGAAGAGATCTAGCTAGTCTAATTGAAGTAGCTATTGTATATGGACATGAGCTAGTGGTCAAGATTAGTTGTACCTGTAAATGTCTTCAATTATTTTGTATCATGAATTGCATTTCTCAACTATTGTGTAACGTATATGTGAATTTTGAAATCTAATGACATTTATGACTGGATATGTTTATAAATGAAATGGGCCAAAATGAATATTGGTTTGCTTAAGATGTGTTTGATGCCTTAAAATTTGTAATGAGTCGATTTGATCGTCTTAACCCGCCATCCATGCAGAGTATGTTCTTGAATATTCATCGGTACATTCTAGTATATACTCTATGAGAGTGGTATGTTACATGACTAGAGCTAGTATCCAGTTGAGAACGTGACATAGTTGAGTAATCGGATCGACATGCCTCACAAATGTATGCCTCCATGTCAAAAGGCTATAATGACGTTTCAACCAAACAGCTTAATAAAAACATAACTTAGTCAAGTAACCAAATCGATGTTCATCACTTTTGCCTCCGAGTAAAAGACTAGGTCCATATCCATAAAAAATTTAAAAAATGTTTGTAAAAAAACCTACCGAATTTGTAAATAGTTTGACTTTTCATGAAAACGTAATTAGGAGTCGTTACAGAGTTTGAATGACCAAAGAATTATTAATTTGTGTGTACAATTGAAAAGGGTGAATAACTTGACATTTGAGTTTTTGATTAAAATGTATTTTTAGTCCAAAGCTCCTAAACGTAAATTTTGCATGTTAATGATTTGGAACAGCTTGAATGATTGTGTTTAAAGTTATATTTATTTCATGAAGTTGAAGCCATTGTCTCATCATTGCATTGTGTGTTGTGTGATTTTTGCATTTTTGAAGTTTTATTTGCTTGAGGAAAAGCAAATGTTTAAGTGTGGGATGTTGAAAGTGAATTGCATCGTGTTTTAGGGCTTAGTTTGATGCGTGTTTAGCTATTAATTCAATCATTTACTATGTGTTTAGGTTAAAATTGTGTTAGTTTGTTAATTATTTGTGTTTTAAGTGTTTTATGGGTTAGTACAAGTCTTTGAGTTTAATTATTATGTTTTTAAGGTACCTTGATGTGTTTGCTAGTGTTTCAGGCTTAACATCAAAGAACATAGAAGTTTCGGAGACATTCGAGTTGAAACAACGACCAATGATCGTGGCACAACAAGCCACAATCGTGACAGAAGAACCAAAGTTGGCCCATGATCAGGTCTACATGCCACGATCGTGATTGAAGTCTAGGACATGGTCCACGATCGTGGCTTACATGCCACTATCGTAACAAAAGGCTTGGATGTGGCCAACAATAATAGCCTGTGTCAGGCAGACAAGTAAACACTCAAAAACGTTAAGTTTCAAGGGACTTTTCAGACCTTTCAGACCCCAAAAAAATCCTAGGGCAGTTCAGAACAAAGAGGATATTTTAAGAACAAGACAAAGAGGCAGAGGGAGCTTTTGCATCAGCCACCTTGAAGAAACCCTAAAGAGAATTCATTGAGAGATTGAGGAAGAGAAGAAGGAAGAGAGAAGAGTAGAAGAAGTTGACTCGACATACTTCCTAGATTAGGAGGTTTCCCGACGTTGCTACCTCATGTCCTCTATTTCGATTGTATTTCCTATTTATTTTCAGTTTTATCATTGTATAGAATTGGATTGGATAGTTGATGATAGGATCAAATTGTTAAGTATGTTATAAACTCACCTTCAAAGTTTTATTCTTGAATTAATGAAATCTAATTGTTTATATGTTATTTGGATTTATTATGATTTAGTTCTATGATTGCATAATTCGATAATAAACTGGGAGGGTGAATTGGATGAAAAATTATTAAATTAGGCTAATAAGAGTTAAGCAATTTAATATATTAGAATTAAATCAAATCAGTAAATTGTGCAAAGAGAGGTCTTGCATAGGTTTTCGGTAGTTTATTAGAGAACTTCAGAGCTAATTAGGGTTATGGATAGGTTGTAAATTGAGAGATTGCAACCTCTATAATATGATTAGGGTTAATGATTTAGGGTTAATGGTTATAACGCGCGAGAGAGTAATCAACCTTAGGATCATCTAGAACCAATAATCCAGTAATTCATAATCAGTTAGGTTAGCATTAAGGATAGGTAAAATTCCCTTTCTCTCAATTGGTAATTTCCTTAGGTTGATTCTTAGGTGTGCTGCAATTACTTAGTAATTAGTATTTCTATTATCAATTCTTAATTTAATTTGATTGATTGAATTAATTTCTCATTTCTAGTTTCGTGCAATTTGAATTTTAATATTGTTTTCTAGCCTTAGATTTTAGGATTAGATTATCCCTCATTATGGGATAGACACCTTAGGTACTATGCTAATGAACCATGCGATTGCGAATTATCGAGGGTTATTTATTAAAACTTACACACACTAACACTCGATCATTGATACACCAGCTAGTATTGTACCTATTGGATGCAAGTGAATTTTTAAGAGAAAAACTGACATGGATGGTAATGTACATATGTACAAAGTAAGGTTAGTGGCTAAAGGTTATAAATAAAAACAATAGGTTGATTTTGATGAAACCTTTTTGTCGGTAGCTATGCTAAAATCTATCAGGATCTTGTTACCTATAGCAGCATATTATGATTATGAAATTTGGCAGATGGATGTCAAAACAACATTTCTCAGTGGGAATTTGCACAAGGATGTGTATATGATGCAACCTAAAAGTGTTGAATCCAAGAGATTTCCTAATCAAGTATGCAAGTTGTAAAGTCCATTTATGGACTTAAGCAAGCGTCATGGAGTTGGAGCATCCGTTTTGATGAGATAATCAAAAAGTTTGATTTTATAAAAAATATGGACGAACCATATGTCTATAAGAAGCTTGGTGGGAGTGCAATCATTTTCTTAGTACTATATGTGGATGACCTATTGCTAATTGGAAATGACATACCTATGCTACAGTCTTTAAAGATTTAGTTATCAAAGAACTTCTCTATGAAGGATATGGGAGAAGTAACCTATATTATGGGAATAAAGATCTATAGAGATAGATTAGAAAGGTTGCTTGGATTGTCTCAGTCTATGTATATAGATAAAGTGCTAAAGAGGTTTAGCATGGAGATTTCCAAAAGGGGATTCTTGCCCATATCGCATAGGATTTCTCTCTCACAAAGTTTATGTTGAAAGACACAAGTGGAGAGAGATAAAATGGAATGTATTCCATATGCTTTGATAATTGGATCACTTATGTATAGGATGCTATATACTAGACCAGATGTTTCTTATGTTTTGAGCATAATGAGTAGGTTTCAATTTCATCCTGGTGAGTGTCACTGGACAGCTGAGAAAATATCTTAAAGTACTTGAGAATAACTAAAGATGTTTTCTTGATCTATAGAGGAGATGAATTGAGAGTTCAAGGATATTCAGATGCTAGTTTCCAGTTAGATCCTGATGATAGTATATCACAGTTAAGGTACATCTTCATTCTAAATGGTGGTGCGATAAGTTAGAAGAGTTCCAAATGACAGGTATAGATTGCATTGTATTTTTATTGGTAATTTGATATGTGTTTAGTGATTAAGTTGAATGTTTAGTGTGTGTTTAGCTTAAAAATTGTGTTAGTTCATAAACATTTCTGTTTTAAGTGTTCTTTAGGTGAGAACATGTTTTTGAGTTTCAATTTTATATATATAAGGTGTCGTGATAAATTTGTTAGTGTTTCAGGGAATTCGGAAGAGTTTCAGAGGAGACCTGAACTAAAACACTAGGCCACAATCGTGAGGGACCTGCTACGATCGTGACAGAAGCACCAACATAGGGCCACGATTGTGGGGAGTCTACCACAATCGTGACAGAGAGAAGATGAACCTGCCACGATCATGTACCAAGGGCTATGATCATGGCTTGTACGTAGGCAGATGAGGAGTCACTTTCGAATTCAAGTTTTCGAGGCACATTTCAGATCCCAGAAAGATACTAGGGTTACCTTAATTGGTAAAGACTATTAAAGGGATATGATATAAGTCTAAAAGGGAGTCTATATTTTGCCTATATGTGGAAACCCGAGAGACAGAGAGAAAGAAGAGAGAGAGAGAGTAAGAAGAGGAAGAAGAGGAGGGTTTCGACGCTGAAGCTTTCCAAAATAAATGATCTCTCGACGCCGTTGCCTTCTCGAATCATCCAACCTAAGTTTTATTTCCTCCCCTTTTATTTTTTTATTCATTTAATGTGTAAGATTGAGATGGGTTGTATGGATATGGATTTTGAGTTGTTCATGATGTTCTAACTTTTCCTTTGGGATTTTGCCTATTTTTAGTGTTAATATAGTTAAATTGTGTTTACTTGATTTGGGTGTTGCGATTAATTAATGTATTTGCATGTTTCGATAACAAATCAAGAGGGTGAACTAGATAAAAAAGATTAAATTGGATTAGTGAGAGTTAGGCGATCTAATTGACCACTTAAGCAATCTAGTCGGTGATTTCATAGAGAGAGATCCCGTGTGAGATCCGATTGTTTATCAGAGAGCTTTAAAACTAATTAGAATTGTGGGCTATTTGTGAATCGAGAGATTGCAAGTCCATAATTTGATTAGGGTTTACAATTTAGGGAGTGATTATAACTTGAGAGAGAGTAATCAATCCAACGATTGTCTAGAACTGACATCCCATAAACACATAAAAGGCTAGATTAACGTTTATAATAGCTAAAATCCCCTCTCCCATAACTTGATTAATTCTCTCTTCGAATTTCCAATATTGCATTATTTGATTGTTACTAGTTTGTTTTGATTTAGTTTATTTTTCAGTTATTATTAAAATTTAAGTCTTAAATAAAGCACAACTTGAATTACATGGTTCCTAAAGACAATCTCTATGGGATGATATCTGCTTTTACCACAAGTAACGATCCGTATGATTGCGATTTTTAGCATAAAACAGGTAATTAGTTTAGCAATCAACACCAAACAACCAACCATTGTAGATTCAACAACTGAAGCAAAGTATATTTCAGTGCCAGAGGTGGCAAAGGAAGTGGTCTAGTTCAAGAAGTTCATCACTGAACTTATAGTGGTTCCTAGCATTGTTGAGCCTATAGTATTGTATTGTGACAACAACGGTGCTATTGCTTAAGCAAAGGAAACCTGGTCTCATCAATAGTCCAAACATGTACTCAGGAAGTTTCACATGATTAGGGAGATAGTGGAGCAGAAAGACATAGCATTGGACTGAGTTCCCACTGAAGAGAATTTAGCAGATCCTTTTAATAAACCATTGTCTCAAAAGCGACATAATCGATATATGGATGAATATGGTGTTAGATTCATAGGCAATTGGCTTTGGGGCAAGTGGGAGATCATTAGTTTATGCCCTTGCTGCAAATCAATTGGATTTAAATTAATGTATGACATTATTTTAATTAATCAAAAAGGATGTTTTTATCTTCATATATTCATTTAATTATTAAAACATAAAGGTTAAAATCCTTGGAATAATTACTATGTAATTGAATTATAATGAGATCATAATTATAAGATTCAATTTATACCTATGTATTATTCCTATATGTTCCTAGTTGTAGTTTCACCAAGAAAGGATATTGTTGAAACGGTAAAATTAGCACGCATTATGTTTCTTTCTTATGAAGAAAGTAATTGATCTAATAAATTAAATTATGGAGATACTTAAACTAATGTGTGGGCGATTATTATAAAATAGGTTACTGAATTGACCTGATTATGAGAATTTTGAACGGAATATTACTTATGTATCTGTGGATTATTCCATAATGATGGTTGTATAATTGATCCTTAGGCTTGAGATTATCAACGTATCTCGTATGGTAATTACTGTATTTAGATACTACTTATGAATCGTCCTAGGATAATTTAGTCGGTAGTAATTGGATACAATATGAACCAGATGGAGATAGTTGAGTAAGTCAATATAGGATTCATCACTCCAAAGTAGTTAAAGAGAATGTTTTACTGTTCTTGATTAGTAATGATTTATGGAATTCTCTGGCTAGAGTGAATTGAAATTTGAAAAAGGTATTTTCAAATTTCAATTATAAATCAATTACTAATTAGCAAGAACATACATGATTAGATCAAAAGAGTACGTACTGTATCTATACTTTGTCCAATTGGAACATTGGATGACGAAAGGATTAAATTATACATTATAATCATGCATGAACAGGTTAAGTCAATCATTTTGACATTCCTGATATTTGGGTAATCATGACATGTTGCTAGACGTCAATCATGATTTATAATTATAAATTGTTTAATTGGAGAATTAAAGATAAATTAAAAAAAGTTTTAATTTATCTAATTCTAATTGTGAATTAGAATTTTAATTTATAATCATTGCCGATTTATTAGGAACCTAATGTGTCACATAGTAAGGAGCAATTTATGAAAGAAAAATCAATTTAATTAAGTTGGACTTAATTATAAAGTTTGAGAAAATTTGGGGATCAAATATGAGATATTTGAATTTATTAAAATTAAATTAATTATAATTATAATTTGTTTTTAATTATAATAAAAAGAAATTTATTTTTAATTAAAGACCCGAATGATTTTTCTATTTAAATAAGGGAAGAACATTAAGAAGCCAACACTTTTGTCTTCTTCTTCTCAAATTAGTCTAGAGAATTGCTCTGTGGATACCATCAGAGGTTGGACAATTTACACTTGTGATTGATCAATCGAAAAGGTTTCAAAGGTTTTTCAATAAGAAGACGAACAACGTACAATTTCTAATTCATTTTTCCAATTTATTCAAGTTTATTCAATTATCGAGACCACTTAGAATATGTAAAAAGTTTTGTTTCCCGTTGCATCTGTGATTTGATCACTATTGGATTCCTACATGCCATGAATGAGAAACATAAACCCATGGCTCCCCAACAGTGGTACCAGAGCCACTTATGCATGTATTAGATGATCTATTGAACACGTGCAAACTATTTGCTAGGCTGTGACTGACATGCATGTTGATTTGAAAAAATTCTTATAAATTGTATAAATTTTTTTATGATTTTCTTTCACATAAATGTTTATAAGATGTTATATTATGTTTCTGTCAAAGTAAATTTCATTTGAATGTCATTTGCTATTTTATTGCGAATTAATTTCTAGTCTATTGATATGTTGGTTTCTTGGAATTTCTGGAAATCAGAATGCATATGTTGATTTTGAAAATTTTGTAATACTTCTAGAAAAAAATTTTCTAATTTTCTTTCACATAAATGTTTATATGGGTGATATATTTTATTTTTGTCAAAGTAAATTCCAATTTAATGTCATTTTCTATTTTATTATGATTTTAGTTTCAGCCTGATGCATGTATAAAGTTTTGGAAAATTTTGGAAATCTGATGAACATGCATCCTTGTAAATTCCAGAATAATTTTATCAAAATTGTTTTATGAATTTACTACATGAACATGCACATATGATGTTGCCATATGTATGAGATGCATGACACCTACTTTTGAAGTGATTGATTATTTATTCTCGATTTTACATGCATGTTGGTGGTGTATGACAAGTGTTAGTGGACATATGA
>JANQAP020000101.1:3475873-3487633 GCA_026874005.2 Erythroxylum coriaceum
TGCTTCCTCTCCTTTCCTACACAAAAATAAGCAATTCTTACCCTCAATTAGCATCCAACACACAAGAACACAATGGAGATCGAACTTAATGAAAATATACAAAATGAATCCTAAACTAGAACAATAAAGAACAATGATGCTAGAAAACACATGCCAATTACCTATAAAAACATATCCTAATGCACACTTATCAAGAGTGCAACTAATAAAATCAGTACTAAACTCCCTACACATATATGGAGCCTTACACATTTTTTTATGCAAGAATTTAATAAAGTCTATAGAAAAACTAATGAGGGAATCCTTTTGCAAGGTAGTAGTAATAAGACATATCATACAAAGGTCAAATAGACTGAAGTAACTAAACTAATGCAAGAAAGGAGGTTTCGGAATAACTTCTATAAGCTTGAGTAATAAGCTTTTAATTAGGAGGGTATGGAGATTGGTAGAAAATAAAGGGTCATTATAGACAATATGGATCCACTCCTATTTCTTAAAAAGCAAAATCGTATGGGAAAGTAAAACAAAGCCCTCACAGCCCTACTTTATGGCTCAACTATTGAGGGTAAGAAGAACTTTGGTTTAATACATGAAATGAAAAATAGGAAATATGGAGAAAGCATCATTATTCTAATATTGCATCACTAATAGAATATTCCAAGGAATTCTAAGGTGAAAAGATGGACTAACTTCAACCAGTGGAGAAATGTCCCTTCAAGTTAGTTTCTAGCATTACCAAGTTATAATCTTTATATAAGGAGGGAAGAGATACCTATATCTGTAAAAGGAAATCTAAAGGGGAGTTTAGCAACAAATATTGTAACGAGGTATTAAGGCTTAGAGGAGCAATAATAGAGTGGCACAAAGTGATATGGAATAGTTTCCTCATTCCTAATATATCCTCTATTGTATGGCTAGTAGTCTTAAAAAGGGTACCAATAATGGACATATTAATTTACCTTAATCTATCTGGAGTGCTTTTTGTGAAAGCAATACTAGAAAATTTATAAGCATCTATTCTTTGTATGTGTTTATTCCTTGAATAAATGGGAAAAATATATGCATTATGCCATATATAAAATTCCAACTTAACATATATGGAATTTATCATATAGATATAAGGAAGAGGGATGAGCTTAATAGGAGATATGCTACTATATATCATAAGTATGAGATCCTGCCCTTTGCTGCCAAATGAATGATAATCAAACAAGGTTGTTTTTTTGTTTTGGTTTTTGTTTGAAGTTTCAAGCTTTTTCTGTGTTTTTCTAGTTTATATGATGCATTGTATGCAGAAAATAACAAGCTTTCTCTTCCATTTTATTATAATACTTTTTAGCTTAGTGTCTTATCTGCCTCTTGCCTTGAAGTGAACAATCATCAAATAGGATTGCTTTTTTGATTCAATTTTGGTCTAGAGTTTCAAGCTTTATTTGTGTTTTTCTAGTATATATGATGGAATGTATGCAGAAATTGACAGAAGCTTTCTTTTCTATTTGGCTATGATACTTTTTATCTTATGTCCTGTCTGCCTCTTGATTTGAAGTGAATGATCATCAAGCAAGCTTATTTTTTTGTTTTCGTTTTGGACCAAAGTTTCAAGCTTTATCTGATGATGAATTATTTGTAGAAACTGACAGAAGCTTTCTCTTCCATTTTGCTATGATAATTCTTATTTTGTGTTTATTTTCCCTGCGCTCGGATCTTCACCCAGGGTACGTGTTAACTCTCTGGTTCTCTCTTCTTGTTCTCAAATCCTCAATTTTTGGCTCTTCTTTTGCTTTAGTTTGGCTTTGTTGCTTGTTTAATGAATGATTTAAGAGCTTAATGACCTTTTTTTTTCATTTTAGCTCTTTCTCTTGAAGTTTTTAGTTTTTTGACCTTTTTTTCCCTTTACTGAAGTTAGTATTATTCTATTTTAAATTATTTATTATTACTTTATTCTAAGTTTTAAAAAGGTATTTAGTTATTTTATTACATCTTTTATGTTTATTTAATTTTTTTGTAATATCTTCATTTCACATTTATATGTGAGTCTATCGAAAATAGCCTATCTACCAAATAAAGGTAAAGTTGCATACTATCAGACATCCTAGACCCCGTGTTTGTGCGAAATTTAACTAGGTGTTGTTGATGATGATGATGATGATGATGATGATTTAGTCTATAAGATTGCAACTAATGTGCATGCATCTAAAACATCAATCCCATTAATTTTGAAGTTAATAATGCTAATTACAAAAAGAAAAATGTAAAGTGATGACATTTAGAGGAAAAAAGTCTTCTATCAAGTTAAAACCGAATACATGTGAAGATTAATCGAAGAGATGTAATCTATCGAAAGTGGACTAGGGTGAACTCAAACAACATTTACTAAATCATCAATTCTAGAAAAAATCCTAGAAAAAGAGATTTGAGAGAAGATAAAGTAGATATATAGACTTAAAAGAAAAGAAGGTGACAAGATGAATCAACAAAAAGAATAAGCAACATATAAGTTGGGATAAGAACACCTATATGAGGTAATGCACAATTAATCAAGGGTAGTTCTTAAATGAGGTAGCTAGTTAGTAGGACTTCTCATTGTATAGTTATCAATGTTTATTTAATCAAAGTTAATGCCCTTACTTAAGGTATAATATAATCAAGGTTTTCTATCTATAGTGGTGGTCCTGAGCTTTTTGGTATAATTTTATATAATGACTTATATGTTACAACATTTTATTTTTAATGAATTATTTAATTCATAAAGTCACTTTTTCACATATGTATCTTATTCCTTTATGTATATTAATTATTTATAAGGTTATTCTATCATTTAATATTGTTTTTAAAATTTAATTAAGTGTAAAACTATAAAAAAATTTAAAATTTTTTAAATATAACTTATTAGTTGAAAACATTTATTCCATTAAAAATAAAATGACCTATAAATTGAAAAGGAGAAATACATCAATGTTTTCTCTCTAGACTCTTTACAACCTTATCCCCTAGCTGTAAGAGATCTGTCCCTTAGGCTGATTCATCCTTATCCTGCTCACTCCGTTTAATTTGTTTAACCATATTCAAATATTTCCTATTTCTGCTTCATATTCAAATATTTTCTATTTTTGCTTCCATTTTTCGATACCAATAATTATAATAACAGTAATCCAATAATTCTTGTAATCATCTCCACCCTGAGTGCTCATCTTTCTTCCTTATTCTTCTCTTTAAGTGCTCTTATAAGGGGCATTTAGGTCCTCCAATTTTCTTTGCTTTCTCACCTTTAACCAGTTACTTGTTATGGTAACAACTTTTTGAAAATGTCTTCTCAGCTCTAAACAACTTTCCCTTTCCAACATTAAACAATACGTATACCTCTAATGCTCTAGGTTTTTGTGCAAAGTCACTAGTCGATTTTACCTTCCTACCCTCTCAAAACATTGCCCTTGACCCTACCTCCAAACAAGCAGAGAAGGGCTCCTCCTCCTCTGAAGTTAAGAAAAGATGGAAGCAAGTTATTGGAGTGGATAAACACTCAACACTTTATTACTCCCCACTTAAGGAAGAAAAGGGTAAATTCATTGTCTCTCTTGGATTGGAAATTCTCTAAGAGGGAGCAAGAACTTGGGAAGGGTCACTAGTGGGTTTCTATACTAAGACAGACAAAACACGAGTTAGTTCCTTTGTGGGTTAACTTATACAATGTCCCCTTAGCATAGTGAACTACCAAGGGATTAAGTATGATAGCAAGCAACTTGGGGCAACCTTTTGTAAGGATGAAAATATAGAAAAAAGAAATAGATAGGTTATGCTCATTTGTGTATTATTATGGATATCTCTAAGGAATTACCAAATCAAATACCTATTATTAGGTTGGGATTAAATGGGAAAATATATGAAGATAATGTAGGTGTAGACTATCAACGAAGCCTTCATTGAACTACAAGGTAAGATGTGGAAGCCAATTAGAAAAATATTTAAGAAAAGGGATTATATAGAATTGATGGGGCTAAAGTAGGATGATAAAGAAGAAAGTGAAAAGAAGGACTAAAACTAGGAGGATACTTGATAGGTGTAAAAATTAGTATGTCTTTTAAGTGCTAGAGTAGGTTTTAAGCGTTTTCTTAGTTGATAATCATATGTTTAGGACTTAGATTTACGTTCTTGTTAGTATTTTTGTGTATTTTGTTTGATTAATTGATGTTTAAGACAAGAGCTTGATCTTAATTAAATATTTCAAGGATTTTTTAGTACTTATTTTGCTTCAAGTGTATTTTTAGGTGATAATTGCATTCATAGACTAAAAAGGAGAGGAATTTGGGTGAAATTGAGGCATAAAATGGAAGAATTGAAATAACTTTGGAGATACACGGTTGTGTGTAGGGACCGTTTAAGTCATTATAAATATGTGGAGCTTCGAAGATGTTTTTTATGCCCATGTGAAGATATATGTCGATGTATGAGCCCATGTAAGCTTCTGCAACTATGTGAAGTCACAATTTAGAGGGGAATTTGGATATCGTGTAAGTGACTATGTATGCTCTAAAAACATAGTTTTTACTATAAAAGGATATTATGAATGCTATAGGAAATGAGGTAGATTTTAGAGTCAAAATAGACACCAAAAAAGGGAGTAAAAAGGAGGCTACATATAATAAAAAATAAGATCAAAATTGGAAGCATCAAAATCAACTCCAACTTTCTAGATTTTCTAAATCAAGGTTTCAATCTAACTTCATTCTCTCTCTTCTTTTATTTTATTATCTTATATGCCAAAATTGAATAGTTGTGTTTTGGACATGATTATGGATTGGTAAATCCATATTAGGGGTCTTATTCTTGAATTGTTTTGTATAAATTTTACCTTATTTAATTTAATATATTAGTGCTTTGTGATATTTGTAATGCTATTACTTATTTTGAATTAAGAGATTGAATCAATATATTTGTGTTAAATGTGCAACTAGAGTTGATACCTTAATAGACTTACAAAAATCATGTTAATAAGAAATTGAAGAGAGATCCTAATTATGAGTTAATTATCCTTAGGATTTCTTCAAATGCAATTGAGTAGTTGCGAGTAGTTTTAACAAATTAAGAGATTGTAACTCGACTTTTCAATATTTCAATTGGGATTACTTGATTAGATCTTAATAGATGGTGACCAAAACCTTTGGATATTTAACATTAATCATAGTTGAATTCATATGGTGAAGGGAACACAAAATAAGAATAGAATAATCCCTAACTTTCCATCATCATATATGATTGACTATCTCTATATGTGTCAATTATGAATTACTGCAAGTGCACAGTGTAGCTGTAGCTAGAATTGGCAAATACGGGTCCATCCTATGAGGATAGTGATTACCAGTAGTTATCGTTATCTTATGATCTAGTCTATGAATTGATTCTAATTTTTGATTAAAAGAAATCAAAACTTAAAAAGTATAATAAATGGGCAGCAAGATTGAATCAGAGAATTAAGGAAGCACTTAGTAAACTTTTGCTATCATAAAATTAGCATCTAGGTTTTGAATCCCCTAATTGATCTTTTATTATGCAATTGTTTTGTTAATTTATTGGATCGTGAAAATTTCTATTATATGTTAATAGCTGACCTTGAGTTTACTAACAACTAATCCTAAGGTTTTCAATTGAATTACTCAGTTTAAAGTTTATAGGATTGCTTTACTGATTTATAAATCCCTTTATTAGGTTTGAATCTGATTTGGAAGATTTATGTCATCCTATCCCTAAGGTGCAATCAACTCCTTCCAATTACAGTAGATCTATTCATAAACAAAATTTCTCAATCTCTATGTATGAAATAAAGTTATGATCTAATATTTTATATCTGTTAGATCATAAATAAAACACGTAATTAGATCACAATATATCAATCAAACCAATTGCATTAATAAAAGAATCAAATCATATTAAAGTATTAACATAAGGTTTATCTAACCTAGACACTAAAGGAATTTAGTTACACTTGATCGAACATGAAATCAAACATAAATAGAGAAAAAGAATTGAAAACAATGGGTTCATATTTCTAAATCTCCTTGGTTGTCAGCTATTAAGTATTCTTATGAGGTAGAGGTTTGTTCTTGTATTTTCATGGATCTTGTGATGAATTCTTTATGTTTTCTGCTTCTCTAGCTTAAAATCACCCCTTGAGTCGCCTCTGAGAGTTTCTTAATGCCTCTATATGTATCTTCCTTCTATTTGCCTCCAAAAATGTCTTTTATAGTAAATTTTAGGGTTTCAACTGATACACGGGCTAATGCACGACCATGCATCAAATTGTGCATAACCAAAATCTCTGAAAATCACAAATTTACATAGCTTAAGAGATGTGCATGGAATCATGCAAGGTTATGCATCCCTTTTGTGCTTCGAATCTTCATTTTATGTCTTGTTTTCTTTCAAATTCTTCCCCTTTAAATCCGCGAAGGCAATTGTACTCTATAAACACACTTGGATTGAATCAAGTACCAAATATACTATAATAATATAATTTATCAAGCAAAAATATATCAAATATGAGGTATAAATATAATCAATTATGCATCTATCAAACATCCCCAAACTTAAGATTTTACTTATCCTCATGCACACCATAATTAAAATTATCAATTTTATTCATCAATCCCTTATTAATTTCGATCTGTCCATTCATACTATACATCATTGGATCCTATTGAATCAAATTAACGTACACGCAACATCAAATTATCCTAAAATTAACTTTTCTAAGCAATATTAATAGTAATCACATCATAATATCGTTAAAGTCCAAAGCATTAATCTTTACACACTTAGTAAAATGTCACTTAATACACTTAAGTGTTTAGGGTCAAAACTCTCAATCAATGTATAGTAGAATTCTTACTATAGACTTGCAATCAAATCACATCTACACCACTTATGTATAAACTAGAAACAAAAATCCAAAGGTGTTTATACAAGATATAATGGGACTTAGGTATGGCATGATTAGGATAATAAAAAGGGTTAAATTGAAGGAAATTTACTATATGATATACTTTAAAATTTGTCTACAAATACAGATAAGTCCTTTAATTTCAACTTGTTGGTACCGTAAACTTATTCACGACTTTTTTTTCAATAAAACCAATTGCAAGCATTTAATACCAAAATTCAAGAAATATTAGAACTTTTAAGAATTTCAAACTTCAATAAGTAAATAATGTAAATAACCTTCAAAGGTCAAAACAATAAAAAGGTATTTGAAGAAAAGTATGATAAAGGTTAATATGTTGGTCTAATCAATGACAAAAGCTAAAGCGTAACTTGGTTATTCCTAAAGGTAAATTTAAAGATGTGGAAATTTTCAAAGAAATAGGCTTAAACAAGTTGTTAAGTCTGAATGCCTTCATCATATCAATGCTTCTAATTTAACAAATATGGTCTCAATAAGCATAATCAAAACAAGTTTTAAAATTATTCTACTACACAGGATAGCACACATGAAATAATAACTATTTGTTAAAAATTTTGAAAATTTTAAGCTATTGTTATTCTTTCATATGTGCTATCATGTGTGGTAGAATAATTCTAGAACTTGTTTTTATTATGGATATTGAGACCATTTTTGAAAATTTTTCTCATAGGCTCAAAAGCTTATGAACTTTATTTTTGATATGGAAGGTAAAGATGAGTTAGAAGTCATTCTTTGCATGAGTTTAGAGGAAAACACTTTGAAAAATTCTCTTATTCATTACAGAGGAGATAGAAGAAATCATGCTAGCATTGCAATCTCTACAACCAATGCCAAAAAGGTTTATATTTCCAAAGATTGAACTGTCGATATCTCATACGAAATCTCTACCTTCAGTTATGTAGGCACCTATAATTGAACAGAAACAATTACCAGAGCAATTGAAATATGTATTTTTGGGAGAAGGAGAAACAATTCAAGTAATCGTAGCAAGGAACCTAACCAAGTTTTAAGAGGAAAAGCTTATTCGCATGCTTAAAGACCACATCACAGCTATAAGGTAGACCATAGCTGACATTAAGGGTATTAGCCCTTCGACATACATGCATCGAATTCTTTTAGGAGAAGGATCCAAACCATCAAGAGAATCACAAAGAAGATTGAGTTTTCCAATAATGGAAGTAGTAAAGACAGAGATCTTGAAGTTACTTGATGTTGATATTATCTATCCAATTTCTAATAGTAAATGGGTAAGTCTAGTCCGAGTGGTATCGACAAAAACTGGGATTACAGTGGTGAAAAATGAAATAATGAGTTTGTCCTTACAAGAATTCAAAATGGATGGCAAGTATGTATCAATTATAGGAAGTTAAATGTTGCTACATGTAAGGATCACTTTCCACTCCCATTCATCAATCAAATGCTTGAACAACTTGCTAGATAATCTCACTACTATTTTCTTATTGGGTATTCAAGCTATAACCAAATTATGATAGCTCTAGAGGATCAAGAGAAACAATCTTCACATGCCCATTTAGTATATTTGCCTACAAAAAAATACCGTTTGGACTTTGCAATGCCCCAATCACCTTTCAAAAATGCATGTTAAGTATTTTATCTGAGTATGTTGAGCACATTATTTAGGTCTTTATGGATGGTTTTATTGTTCTTTGTTGATTGCAAAAACAATATACTCATTTTATGCTCAAAAATTGCAAGTATACGGGTCGTGATTTGTAGTTAAAAAGTGGATATTGATCCCACTAGGATTGATGCACAAAAACCACTTAATTTAGATCAAACCTTGTTTAAGAAACGAAATTGTGTAATGGAAAGAATTTTAGAAAATTAAATTAAAACTGAAAGACTAACAAAAAGCAATAGACAATACCAAAGTGCAGAAAATTAGAATTCAAGAATCTAAAGACTAGAGATTACTTTTTCCTTATTTTGTCTCCCTCCTATTTTATTAATCGAATTGTGTCTCACCTAAGATTTCCGAATGTATTAACTACCCTCTCTCAAGGTGTAATTAATTGTCCCTAATAAAATTAAATGGAATCAATTGAACGATCTCTTAACCTACCCAATCACTCCAGGGGCTGTCATCACACATCTTTCCATTCAATGCTACACATATACATATTACAAATTTTCATATCATTTAACATTATCATTGAAAAGTAGTATTATCTTTACATTAATATGATAATCCTAAAAAGAAATCATACAATTTTCTTTATTACATATACAACCATTCTTTAATTGAAATACACATCCAAAGGTACTTTTACTCCTAACTATTAGCCTTGGTCCTTGCAGATGTTTCCCGTACCTCACTCCTATGACCTGGAACTACACAGGTTAGCACCCGCGCTAAGCTTGAAAGCTTAATGGGGAAAACACTTAATTTGGATCACCACTTACAACAATCATCCGCCACGTACACACATTAAAAAACATCACAACTTATATACCATAAATTCACATTCATGAACCAAACATTAATATTTAATGCTCATGTAAACAATGATGGCATACTTAAGCAAAGTATATAATGCAAACATGATTCGATATGTTATCTATATACTAAAAATGCACATTTATAAGCCAAACATTGATATTCAATGTTCATTGATAAAATGTTCAATACAATTGCCATTACAATTCATTATTACAATCAATACAAATGCTCATCAATACCAATTGTTCATATTGTAATGCTATATTTCTTATTTATAACTGTTAAGTTTTCTTTCTATGTTAAGCCTGCACATTTTCTATGGGTTTGGATAACAGATGCTGTGGATATCTGAAGATATCAAACTGTGGATACCCAAAAGTATCAAACGGTGGATACTAGAAAGTATCAAACTGTGGATAACTGAAGACATCAAACTATAGAGACATTATAGTCTCAAATGAAGACACTATTGGTGTCAAACTGTAACAGCTACACCGTAACCCTATAGGCCTGCTTATCTACCAATCACTAAGACAATGAAACAGGTACTGTAACATTTTCTTTTAATCATTTACAAATTTCATGATTAATATATTGACAAGTCATATGATATACATTTTAAGTCATAAAAGCTATATTCGTGTTCATGCATGGAAGTCATAATTCGCCACCATTTAAAGGGTATCAAAATCACACTTGTATAATCATACTATACACATATGAGTAATGAATATGCATACAAATCATTTATGTACATGTAAATTATCTTTAGTATGTATTATACGCAATCTTATATTCCAATGTTCAATTAACCAATTCACATATGGTAGTCCTATTTCATTTATTTCTAGGTGTTTAAAAAGTTTCATACACATTTATAAAGGTTCGGACAAGAAGCAGTAAAAATCATAAACAAAAACAATGTCACAGTCATGACAGACACTCTCTCCATTCATGCCACTACTTGTTCCTTAATATGCATATAGAAAACGTTAGAACTAGGTTTCGAGGTCTTTTAGACAATTTTTCTCTATGTCGCTGTTTTATACAATGCTAACAATTAGGCCATTTGGACTCTTAACACATAAGATATAGAACAAATATCACAAGTTGCTCCAAAATAGGGGTAGCATTAGGTCATCATTTTAAATCTCAATTTCCAAGGTAATAAAGCCAGAATTAAGTCAGAGTTACTTTTAGAGATTTTTATCTCTATGTCTTTTGTTTTACCTACAACTAAAATCACACAATTTGGAAGTATATGTAGGCTGAGTTATTAATGTGACTGATTTAAACAAACCCTAGATAGAATTCCACTATATGATACGCTCTTGTCATAGACAACCATGTTCATGCAAAGTAACACCAAAATAACACCAAAGATCATCCCAATAACTATTCCATATCCAAATGAATCTTTATAACTATAAAAAATAAGGACGACTGTAGCACCCCACTCTCGCAAGACATGTAATCGACATCCTGAGTGATGTCAGGATGTCCGAGTATGTACCCCGCAAGAGTGGCATGCTAGAAAAATCAAACACTTGAAACTCGGTACGATTTTTTTATTGCACAAACGTATGCGGAAATCAATAATTAATTAGGCCCACTTTATTCATAAACTTTTTCAATCACAAGGGTTACAATCATTTCACAAATCATCCGAATTTCATCAGTCACTGAGGCCCATTGTGCATGCATATAAAACACTTAAATTCATAATTATTATTATATCACAAAATCATTTACAAACATTTCCCATTTGGGAAGTTATTATAAACAAAATGTTCAAATACACATTGTATAAAAATCACAAAATATACAAATTGATACAAAAATAAGAAAGTACAAATGTAGACGCGAATTGATCTTGACGTCTATCTCTTACTTGGGTGCAGTGGCTATACTCCTGTTAACCTAACGAGATAACTCTTCTGAGCCTGAAAAATATTGCAAATTTTGTGTGAGTTTTGCAAACTCAATGAGTGACCATTCTCGATGGCTTACTCAATCATATAACACATACAGTTCACATATTTTCACATAATTTACATCACTTCATTTAACACATAGGATCACATTCAGGGCATTAAAATTAATCATTTCAATCATTTAAAATACACATATCACTAATAATGCAATGTGCGTGAGACACACTTTTATTTATTACTTTGTTGTGACCAAGTGACTATAACTGTCCCGTATCTATTGTAGAAACTGGGCTCATTGATAACTATCCCGTATCCGTTAGGAATACCAGGCTCATTTTACATAGTGAGCCTTTGGCTTTTATACACTTTCTGAGCTTTAAGCTCTTTTTCACATTCTGAGCTTTAAGCTC
>JANQAP020000101.1:3549561-3560520 GCA_026874005.2 Erythroxylum coriaceum
CTTGGTACTCTCTTATATCTGTTACTTGCACATAAATGCTTGACACTGAAATAAAAATATGATTATTATAACGCATTATCTTTGGCCTTTCCCATCCTATCACCAGATTTCTTTCCATTGTCTCCAGGTTGCGGTCAACATTGACATTCACTCTCCTCAAACTCTTCACACCACAGAAGAAATGAAAATCAAAGAAACAGATTTCAGGTTTGCTCTCTCCAGACTCTCACCCTCCTCTTATTTACTATTCATCTTGTTATTCATGTTGTAGTTTCTGTACTTTTTGCTTCTATACCCACTTTCAAATACTACCCACGTTCGTTCCATTTTTCTCATATTAGTTGTTATTTTGTGAATTTCAAAAACGGTTATCACTCAGAGATGAAGCTTGTAGGAAGATGGAGGAAGAAAAGAGATTAGAGAGGGAAAGAGACAAGGTAATTTGCTTCCAATAAATTGTTTTAAATCCATCTCTAGCTTGTCTAAGTAACAGCCTTCCTAGGACATGCCATTTTTTATCATACGACCACCTCCAATTGCCGTGTTATACAGTAAAGGGTTGACAATAAAGTGATCCGAACAAGTGCTTCTGACATATGCTTGCACCTGTCTCAAATAGCTCATGTTGTTCTGCCCATATGCGCCACCAAACTACATTTCAAACTATCATTCCAGTCTGTAGTGTGCTTATTGGTAGGTTGTTACCATATATTATCATAACCTATTAAACAAAACCGAAGGCACTAGCTGAGTTTATTTTTTCTCCCACACAATGCCAATTGAGCTTATACACGTGAAGATGTTTGTCCTTCGGATAAAAAGTTTCACAAGCCTCCACTTGTTTCCCGTATTTATATTTTCAATGAGCATAACTTCAGAGCTAAGCTTTGACAGGAAAGAATTCAAGCTGGTAATGAATTACTGGAAGCAAAGCGAATTGCTGAGGACAATGAAAGAAAGCGGTATACAATTAACCTTTTTTGTTTTTCAGTTCACTTTGTGAACTTGTTCTTCTTTGACCATCTGAATGAAATCTACATTTCTCAGTTATTTATCCTCGAGGAAAGCTGAAAAAGAGGAAGAGAAAAGGGCAAGGGAGCGAATTCGTCAGAAACTAGAAGCTGATAAGGTGTTGTTCATATTCTTGCCAAAAGAAAAATTTTCTTCTCCATGATTAATTGGTGATTCAGCCTAGGCCCTAGGGTATCGTAACACAAAATTTTTCATTTCTGTACAATAATTGCGTAAAGAAACGGAGCAAGCACAATAAACCACTTTTACAAATTCTAAACGGTAGTAAGGCTAGGATTGTATGTTGTATTGCTAGGCAGAACGAAGGCGGATGCTTGGTTTGCCTCCATTGAGTTATATGGATTCCGAGACTTCCACACCTGTGATGAAGGAAATTAAGGTTTTTGATCGTTTACTAATTTTTTTATCTCTTTGCAAAACAGAATCTGATACTGATGTAGGTTTGCTCGCTTCTAAATTCCAGAAATCCCTTCCAGCTATATCTGCTACAAAGGCTGATCAATTACGAGAATGTTTAAGATCACTGAAACGCAAGCAGAAGGTAAATTCGCAATTAGGAATGAATATAGTGTCGTAATTCTTGTAAATGTTGAAGAAGTGATGTCTTAAAAGAGCTAGGTTCCATGGCTTATGTACATTGTTTGAAAGAATAGAATGACAACGAAGCTGTTCAACGAGCCTTCCAAACTCTCCTAATTTATATCAGGAATGTTGCAATGAATCCTGACAATGAAAAGTACAGGAAGATCCGTATCGGCAATCCATTCTTCCAGGTAACGCACTTATTCTTATTGATCATGTTGAAAAAAGCATTTCCTCCCGTCAGTAAATAATAATATCTGTTTTGAGAACATTCTTCCATATCCATTTGAGTAGCCCATAAGGGTGGATGTCAACAATATGTCATCGATTGACCAGTATAGGACTTAGTGAAGCTACACTTAAGAGTTCCACATCTGAGTCCTCACAATCTTTGTATGACTCTGACGGTAATAACGTTCTTGGGACATCCAATCTTCAACTGATGCTTGAAACTTTTCCTCTAAACTAGACTAGCAACTACTCTGTATTAGTGCATTTGAATAACATATTTTGTTATCCGGAAAAATAAATTTATGAGTCCTCATTTAAGTTCTTGCAAAATCAGCATCTTTAGTTCGTTATCCAAGATTTTCATGGCTCTCTTGTGTTAACAGGACAGGATTGGGAAACTCAAACCAGGTATTGAGTTCCTTGAACTTTGTGGGTTTGAGAAAATTGAGGGGGGGAAATTCTTGTTCCTTCCTCGTGAAAAGGTTGACATGGCATTGCTCAGCTCAGCAGGTTCTGAATTGAAGTCTGCCATAACAAATCCCTTCTTTGGACTCCTGTCTAAAGGGTAAGGGTTAGAGAGCTACCTGTATTTCACATCTCTGGAATAGCTATGCTACGATGGAACTCCTATATGTAGAAAGCTTTTGAATGTACGGTATTGTTTGACATTCAACAGGTCTTTCCCAATATCTTTCTGTAGGAGAATTGGATATGTGATATTGGTATTACCGAATTAATGCATGCCAGTGTATGTGAAAAAGTGTCGGTTGATAATATTGGTGTTATTGTTTGGTGATTGCATGGCGCAGCTAAATGAGTACAGCAATAAATCTATTAAGTAATCTGGTATATTCATGGACCTGTTGAACTAAATTCCGGGCAAGTAAAAACTCCTCCCACTTCCTCTGGTCCGAGGCTTTATTAGTTCATCAGGAGTGCCACATTTAAATCACAACATTAATTCCATATTCACAACCATTAATTAAATTGCCTAATGTATGTTTAATATTCATAATAGAATGGTTAATAATTTACTAATTGCATCTGAGACACATTGTAATATCCTAATAACTATATGTTGGCCCATTAAACCATAATTCATCACATATATGAAATGACACAATTAGTCTCGTTCTATCCATTAGGGTAGAACATGTTATAAATATAACATATGGTGAAAATGTGTGGGTGTTACCGTGGATGTGTGGTGTTAAAGTTCAAGAAGGGTTTTCTACCATAAGCTCTCTCTCTTGTACAAGTTTGTTGAATATTGGTATGTTGTGGTGTCTTGAATGGAGAAAATGAATTAAGATTCTATGCCTAACATTAGAGGTACGTTCATTTATTGTATAGCTAATGCTCTAAATAGAATGTGGATCTTGGTATTGTAATTATTGATGACTGCATTTATGAATAACAATTGGTATTAGAGCTTTATGGTCATTTGATTTTAGGGCTTGTATTTAGGTATAAAATTGTTTTTTTCAAATATGTTTTTTGGCATGAATGATTTCGAAATGATGCATTGAAGGTGTAGAAACTATCATTAGTTATTGTTATTGCCTTTTAACTTTGTTTTGGCCAAATGAATCTCAATTTTTGGGTGAGACCTTTTGAAATTTTAGGAGATTTCGTTAATGGCCAAAACGGGTTAGAAACTTTCGGTTTGGAGTACTTTTTACTGAAATGGGTATTGGAAATCCATAGAACATGAAAAATGGAAGAAAACCCCTCAAATCTCGTCAGAAATGGGTGGTCGGAGGTAAAGTTTCAGGCAAGTTGACCTGCGGGACAGAAGGTCAAGGACGACCCATACGACGTTGCCCTAGACCCTGTTAATAATATTTTTAAATAATTAAAAAATTATTAAATTTTTGTGTATAGTAGCGCGTGGGGGCGCTGGATAGGTATTTTGGACCATTTTCATCATTTTGCTCCATTTTTTATTCTATGTTTTCATACATTTATGCGCAAGATTAATCAGTGTTTTTTTAATTTGATAATTCTAATTGTTTTTAATCTTATTGTGGCATAAATATAATTATTTGTTGACATGTGAAACTATTTGTGATGAGGAACTTTAAAAATTAATATATGTTTAAAAATTTGTGTTTTTTCTCTAAAATAACATTAAGATCTGTATGAGTAATTAATTATCCTGTCGATAATTACTACTTAGTAGGATATTTAATATGGTGAAGAAATTTTATTGAAATATTATGAACTGCATAATTTTTCTATCCTTTCGATAGTACATTGATGATTTGGTTGTAATATTTAATAAATTGTTCTTACCTATGAATGAGTTCTATATTTGTTTAAGGAACTCTAGCATAAATGATATAATTAATTTTGAGAAAAATAGTACAAATTGTATGATTCTATTTTAACATGCATATCATGGTTATTGCTCTTGGTTCTCATTCAGCTTTAAGCAATTTGAGAGTCTCTACCATCTTGATGCTGAATGGAACAAATCACAAGCAGTGAGTTGAATCTCTCATGATGAATTTGACTATCGTGTGAATGGACTTGGCCTTGAGAATTGAAGCACCACCTAAACCTGTTGATGATGCTACTGAGAAGGATAAGAAATCCTATAAGGAGTGGGAATACTCTAACCAGTGCTGCTTGATGATTTTGAGGTATCACATGGATGAATCCATTCATGATAGTATTCTTGAGACTGATAGTGCAAAGGATTTATTTGCTACCATTAAGAAGTACTAGAAGTTCTCAAGGAATGAGAAGAATGAGTACTTGTATACTTTATCACACCATTTACGATGGTGCAAGTGACATTAGGGCTCACATTGGGAAGCTCATGGGCTGTTACCATAAGCTTAAGGCTATGAATATAGACCTTGGGGAGGATTACATGGTATGGTTTGTGATGGGGACTCTTCCTTCTAAATTTGATTCGATTAGATCAAGCTATAATGCTCAGAAAGAGCAATGAATTGTTGAGGAGATGACTACTATTTTTGCCAAAGAAGAGGAAGACATGAAAAAAGGAAGGACAAGAAGCATCTCCATGATGACAAGCCACAAAAATTTTTAAAAGAAAAAGTTCACTTCTAATAGCTCAAGTGACCAAAAGCCTTTCAAGAAGAGAGTTGTTAATCGTAAAGGAAGTGGACAGGCGAGCTCATCTTTTGTTAGTCAAAAGAATAAATTTTTCAAAGGGAAGTACAATTTTTGCCAGAATTTTGAGCACAAGAAAGTTGATTACCTAAAGCTCAAAACTCACATAAAGAAGAAAGGTAATTCTCTTGTGATGGTTTGTTTAAAGTACAATATTATTAATGTGCCCTTAAATACTTAGTGGTTAGATACTAGAGCAACAATTCACATAACGAATTCCTTATAGACACTGACAAATCGAAGAAGGCCGACTAGTTATGAGAAACATATGTACATGGGAGACAATACCAAAGTCCAAGTTGAATTTTTTAGGACAGTTAGACAAAAGTTGAATATAAGACATCTTTTGGAGTTACATGATGTCGCTTATTTACCCTCTATTAGGAGGAATTTGATTTCTGTATCTATTTTGGATATTCTAAGTTATAATCTTTTTTTGGGAACTAGAAAACTGACTTTGTATCGTGACTCCCTTTTTGTGAGAAATGAAATTTTATGTGAGAATTTATACAAAATTGAGTTGAATGATGTTATTGTTGCTTCTTCCTCTTCTCGTAATATTGTTGTTGGTTCCAAAAGTATGAGGTTCGATTTGAGATCTTCTATGTTATGACATAAATGTTTAGGTCATATTTTTAGAGACATAATGAAGAGGTTGGTAAAAGATGGTGTACTTTAGGATCTTAATTTTTTAGATTTCACTGCCTATGTTGATTGTATTAAAGGAAAATTGACCGCTAAGGTTAAAAAAATAGACAGGTGCTCAAAATTGTTGGAGTTGATTCATACTGATATATGAGGACCATTTATTCCACCTTTTATGGGTGGTTATAAATACTTCATTACTTTTATTGATGGCTTTTCTCGTTACGGTCATATGGAGCTCATTCGTGAAAAATCTGAATCTTTATATGCGCTTAAGATTTTAAGACAAATGTTGAACTTCAAAAAGGGAAAAAAATCAAGGTAGTTAATTTTGACAGAGGTAGAGAGTATTATGGGCATTATAATGAGAGTGGAAGGAATCTAGGGCCTTTTGCTAGATACTTGCGAGAATGTGGTATTCAAGCAAAATATACAATGTCAGGAACACCTCAGCAGAATGGAATCACTGAAAGAAGAAACCATACACTTCTTGATATGTTGCAGTTTATGTTGATTCATTATAGTTTACCAAAGTTTTTATGGGGTGAGGCATTGAAGACAGCCGTTTATATCTTGAATCAAATACCTAGCAATTCCATCCCAAATACTTCGTATGAGTTATAGTCAAGTAAGAATCCAAGCTTATGCCATTTTTATGTTTGGGGACGCAAAGCAGAAGTAAGGCCCTATAATCCACAATCTAAGAATCTTGATCCGAAAACTACTAGTGGCTACTTTGTAGGTTACACTGTTGGATCAAGAGGTTTTAGATTTTGTTGCCCATCTCACATGACCAGAATTATAAAATCAAATAGAGTTGTCTATTTTGAAGATTAATTTGGTTCAAGTTAAGGGTTAAAAGAAATTGTATTGAGGGAAGAACATATTCTAATCCCTATACCTATCGCTTCCGCTCCTATTGGTGACCCTATGATTGAACAGATCCAGTAGAATCTCATGATGAACCTCAGAATCAAACATAAGATGAAGCCATTGATACCGGGGAAGATGAAGTTGTTGTGAGGAGATCACAAAGAACATACAAATCTGCCATTCCTAATGACGATATTGCTTATTTATAGGAACATGAGTTTAATGTGGGAGATATTATTGAACCAGTCAATTATCAAGAAGCCATGAATAATCCTCAATCTACGTTGTGGATGAATGCAATGAAAAATGAGTTAAGTTCCATGTTGCAAAATGGAGTTTAGGAGTTGGTTGAACTATCTAAAGGTTGCAAACCCATTGGGTGCAAGTGGGTTTACAAAATCAAACATGACTCAAGTGGACAAGTAGAAAGGTATAAGGCTAGACTTGTGGCTAAAGGTTATAACTAGAGAGAAGGGATTGATTTCAAAGAAACCTTCTCACCAGTTTCTACCAAAGATTCACTGCGAATCATCATGGATATAGTTGCTCAATTTGATTTGGAACTCAATCAAATGGATGTGAGGACTGCCTTCTTGAATAGATATTTATATGAAGATGCATCAAGGCAGTGGTATCTCAAGTTTGATATGGTTTTCACTGCAAATGGCTTCAAGGAGAATGTAGTTGATCAATGTATATATATGAAATTCAGGGGGAGCAATTTCATTTTTTTGGTACTATATGTTGATGACATTCTACTTTCTTCTAATTATACTGATCTATTATTTGAGACAAAACAACTATTATTTAGCCATTTGGATACGAAGTATCTTAGTTAGGCCTCTTATGTACTTGGAATTCAGATTCTTCAAGGCAGAGCTAATAGGATTCTTCGATTGTGTCAAAAAACTTACATTGATTAGATCTTGAAAGGATTTAATATGCATTCTTGTCTCCTAGAAAGGCATCAATAGTGAAGGGTGACAAATTCTCAAAGGCCCAATGTCCATAAAATGATAAAGAGAGAGATGAAATGAAAATTGTTCATTATGTGTCACTTGTAGCTAGTCTGATGCATGCTCAAGTATGCACATGCCTAGATATTGCTTTTGTTGTAAGCGTATTGGGAAGATACTTAAGTGATCCTGGACTTAGCCATTAGAAAGCAGCTAAGAAGGTCATGAGGTATCTTCAAGGTAGCAAGGATCATATATTGACTTATCAGCAAATTGACACTCTTGATATAGTTGGGTTCAGTGAAGCTGATTATGCAGGATATGTGGATGATAAAATTTCCACTTTAGGCTACATCTATATGATGGTTGAAGGAATTGTATCATGAAAAAGTGTCAAATAGACACTCACGACATCCTTTACAATAGAGGCAGAGTATATGGCGTGTTATGAGACAGCTTGTCAAGCAATATGGTTGTGAAATTTTATTTTAGAATTAGGTATTGTGGACTCTGTTTCGAGTCCGTTGAAATTGTATTGTGATAACTTCGTAGCCATAACTTTCTCTAAGAACACTAAAAGTACTTCTCGCTCAAAGCATATTGATATAAACTAGAAAGTCACTGAATCCCTCATTACTGTTAAGTATATGCCCACAGCTAGCATGTTAGCAGATCCACTTCCAAAAGGCTTACCTATATGTGTGTTTGCAGAATAGGTCTCCCATATGAGATTGTTAAGAGCCTAGCTTGATAGGATTAGTGGGATTTTTCTATTTTGTATTGAAGATGTTAGTACTTTGTATAGATTGCTTATGACTTATATATATGAAACATGCATAATGATATTCGCAATCACTTCTTATTAATATTGACATATATATGTTGATGTATATATGTAGTTTGACGAAATGACAAGTACAAAAGGAGACAAATGTGTAGTCTTAGTTGTTGTATTGCATGCATGTTGTTTTAATGGTTATTATTGTATTTAAACATCTCCAAGGCCTAATCATATGTAGTAAATATATCCTGTCAATATGATATTGCATATGATTTATTTGACTGCCATTGGATGATGAAGATTGGTATGGTGGTTTGATTATATTGTCCAAGTAGGAGAATGTTAGGAGTTTATGGACTAATATAATCATAACATTAATTCCATATTCACAACCATTAATTGAATTGCCCAATGTATGTTTAATAACCATAATAGGATGGTTAATAATTTACTAATTGCATTTGAGGCACATAGTAGTACCCTAATAACTATAGGTTGACCAATTAAACCATAGTTCATCACATCTATGAAATGACACAATTAGCCTTATTCTACCCATTAGGGTAGAACATGTTATAAATATAACATATGGTGAAAATATATGGGTGTTGTCGTGGATGTGTATGTGAAAGTTCAAGAAGAGTCTTCTACCATAAGCTCTCTCTCTTGCACAAGTTTATTAAATATTGATAGGTTGTGGTGTCTTGAATGGAAAAAATGAATCAAGATTCTATGCCCAACATTGGAGGTATGTTTATTTATTGTGTAGTTAATACTCTAAATAAAATGTGGATCTTGGTATTGTAGTTATTAATGACTGCATTTATGAATAACAAACACATCTTCTTCTAGCCCCATCCTGAACCATGCCAGTAGAGAAAAGGTATTATAAATACACTTTGTGAACCTCTAGCTAATATATTAAGTACCTTACATACTCCTCATCCAATCTATCCAAAAATTCTTGTACTTTCCTTACAATATATGAGTATTGTGCGTCCTTAAGTTCCCTGGTGTTTGTATGTGCAAATCCACTAGAGGATGATGACATCACTATTTTCTAAAATGTCCAATGGAAATAACATTGCGTTTACCAAATCTTTTGGCACCTTTTCGCCAATGCTCTTTATCTTCCTTATTTTAGCAGCCACGTCTTAAAAAGTGGTGCAAATTTTTAACTTTCCATCACCTTCTTCAAACGCTGCAATGCGTTGGGGGCTCATGCGGATCAAATCCATCCTTATTGCTTATAATAGAGTCCCTCATATTATTACTGCCAGATGTGAACAAGTTGTCTATTTTACAGATTGTAGAGTAATCACGATATGGGTGATTGATTGTTGAAGTCATCATGACCTTAAACACTAGGGTCAATCTTGAGCAAAGGTAAGAAGGACCCACGCTTAGGCCCACTCTTATTAAGGACTTACTAATTATAAGTTATTTTATAATATAAGAGTTTTTTTTAACTAGAAAGAGTTTTTTTTTTTAAAGATTTAAAAGAATTTATTTAGGGAGCAACACATCAATCTCAATTTGGTAAAACCATTATCATATGAACGAAAGCTTTTTTTTAAAGGTAAAACAATTGTGGAAGTGAGCATTTCAAAATGAAATTGCTCCTGCTAAATGGCTGATAGGTGTGCATTAGGATATGTTTTTATAGGTAATTAGCATGTGTTTTTTAGCATAATTGTTGTTTATTGTTCTAGTTTAGGATTCATTTTGTATGTTTTCATTAAGTTTGATTTCAATTGTTGTTCTTATGTGTTTGATGCTAATTGAGGGTAAGAATTGACTATTTTTATGTAGGAAGGAAGAGGAAGCAACTTGGAGGTTGAACAAAAGATTAAAGAAGAGAAGACAAGAAGAGTTCATCTGGGACAAAATCTCACGTTCGTGGGAATCATGCAAATTCCCACAGATGTGGGAAATCACAGCAAAAATGAGAAGTGCATCTATGTTCAATTTCCATGGAAGGGGGAATCATGTAGATTCCTACGGACGTGGGAATTGTAATCCGAGACAATTTGTGAGACCTAGGATTTTTGGGCTATAAAAACATCATTAAGCCTCCATCTTCAGGGGAGACGACACCTACCTGTAAAAACACCATCCTTAAGTGAAGAACACATGTTTGGAGCATTGAGTAAGGATTGAAGACAAGGATCATCATCAAGATTAGGCAAAATAGCATGTCAACACCAAAATTCTAGATTTTGGCAAAAAAGAGAAAGAGTCTTTCTATTCAATTTTCTGTCATTCTAATCTCTTCTATTCTTTGTAAAAATGGTTTATTTGATTATTAATGATGTTATGGAGACCATGTTAGGCTGATTTCATTTTATAGATTGCTTTTGAATTATTTTGTTGAAACTCCTATTTTATTGAATTGAATACAATTGTCTTTGTTAATTGTTGTTCTTAATTGTAATCTTGCAACAAATCGAGAGAGTGAGTGAGAAGAAATTTGTGTAAGATTGTAGAACAAGAGTTGGCAACCTATAGACTAGTAATCCTCATGTTAATTGAATAGTTAGAAAAGAGATCTCGATTAGTTAATTGATCACCCATAGGATAGTTTAATAACTAGTTGAATCGGTAGAGTCATTGGGTAGGTTAAGAGATCATTCAATCGATTCCCGTTAATTGATTAGGGACAAATAGTTACACCTTGAGAGAGGGTAATTAGTACATTTGGAAATCTAGGGTGAG
>JANQAP020000101.1:3575284-3587160 GCA_026874005.2 Erythroxylum coriaceum
TGACTAGTTATATTATGCTCATACAAATAAAACCAAACTCTTTTGTTTTATTAATAATAAATATTTTCATTAAAATATTGTAACTGGAAGAAAATTAAGTTATATATAAATACAATTGCTTGCCAAGGCACTATATTTACATAACCCTAACAATACATGCCTATGACACCACAAATCATGCCTTTGAAATGCTGCCAGCTCACTTAAAAACCTAGTTTTTAGTATAAATACATTGTTTTGATGGCAGAAATGTTATGAAAAGGTTGAGGAATCGCTTGAAAGGTTTTGGTAGGCAATGAAGGGGCTAAACTCTCATCCTTTGGAGACCTATGGAGGGCTAGGCTTTCTCAACCTAGTTCAGAGGTGATATCGACGTCGAAGAACTTGGTTAAGCATTTCTCTCATTATTTGTTGTTCTTTGTCTTAGGGATGATTATGTTATCTTATGTTTAATGTTTGGTTGTTTTGTAAAAATGATTGAATGCTCTATTTGATTGTTTTTATATAATCATTAGGGATAACATAACCTAGGTTAAATGACTCGAACTTGTGTGGTTGTTGCCTTGATTAATCTATTTTCCTAACTTGTAATGTGGTTGTCCAATTAAATCTAAAGAGCTTGTATTAGGTTGTTCGATAGCTAGGTTTAATTAACAAGCTCTTCTTAGTTAAACATGACCTAAGGGAAAACTGACATTAACAGAGCTTATTGTTAAACTATGATTAATAGTTGATAGCAGAGGTATGAGAATAACAATTCAGTGAAGTATGTTTGATTATGTGTAAGCTGAGATTGAACCAATGATTAGTTCCCTACCGAATTCATCACTTTCATCACTTTTAAATGTGTTTTCTTTAATTTGTTTTCATTATTTTAGTTTCATTTTATTTTTCTTATTTGAAAATCAAACCAAAACATACCCCCCCTAAAAAAAACTAAACACCAATTCTTTTCATAACAAGAGCTAACCGAACACTCTTTGTGGGATCAACCTAAACTCACCACTGCTATAGTTGTAGGTTTAGTTATTGTGAGTAATATTATTACGCACTATGTCACTTATGATCTATTCTAGGTATTTTCTTTATTTAGAATCTTAAACCCTTTCTAGGTATTACACTTTTATTTTTAAACAATAAGTAAGACCAAAAACTTTTAGATATTTAACCATTTGCTTTGATATTTAATTTTAAACCCTAGACAGTACTCTAAGTAGTTTATTTTAAGCCTTAGATAAAATTATAAATGCTTAGGTATTCAACCATATTGCATCTTTACTTCTTTAACATGTTTTCTCTTACCTTAAACAGAAGTTTATTTCTTCTTAAGCTTCCAAATTTTACAAAACATTTTTTGATATAGGTAATTGTTTAAATTGGTATTAAAATAGGATGTTTAACACCTTTCTTATTTTATAAAATGACCTATGAACTTTTTTTTGTTAGGACTCCTAATTTTTTCCTTATTTTCCTTTTGTGGGAACCCAAAGCATCACTTAAGTTCTTTACTCTATCTTTCATTAATAAAGTAAAGTGGTGACTCCATTCACCATTTATTCGATATTCAGTCCTATCTTTGTCAAAGGTGTACTTTTCTATAGCATTTTTAAGTTTTGCATTTGTTCCTTTTCTTTTAACTTTGTGTTATCTCATATCTTTTATAATCGGATTAATTCTTTTAGTTTTTTATGCATGATCATTTTCATATTTTTTCTTCAATATTATATCATTTTATTCCTTGATTTTGTTAATGGAAATATGCTTAAAAACTCATGTTGATATGTTTTTGTTTCTTACCTTGTTCAACTAATAATAATTTCTAATTTGTCCTTAAGTTGCCCATACTACTGATATAAATCATTTAAAGTTTGGGTGTTATTGGTTTCTAGAAATTTTCCATAAACAAGAGCATATGTAACACTATGTAGAATGACCCACTATTAACAATATGAGTCATAATATCAGCTAATTGATATGAAATTTTGTGTAAATAATTTGTATTGCACCAATTAAAATTATCTTTATTATAATTCATGTCTAGTTTATTATGCTTAGTTTGATCTACATGTATTGGATTATTTTCAATCTCAATGGATACCTTATTTTCACAAAACAACACCATATAATTTTTTAGACCAAAACCTAGTTTAGTTAAAAAAGGTTTTAGCCAAGACTATGAATACATGATGCATAGCATGATATTTAGCTTCTACACTAAATAATGATCCCACTTTATGTTTTTTTACTTCTCTAAGTCACTAATTGTCCTCAAAAAAATGACAAATATCTAGAAGTGGATTTTCGATCAAGTTCACTACTAAAAAAATCAAAATATGTATATCCCATAACATTAAGAATTTCATGTTTGGAGAATAAAATAACTTTACCTGGAGCTAATTTCAAATCCCCATAGATTGATTAATAGCACTCACATGCTAATTACTTAAATTATAAATAAATTGACTCATAAAATTGATTCCATATTTATATATGGACTAGTGTGAGTCAATTAAATTAAGTTCTTAATTATTGTTTGATATCTATCCTCGTTTGATGGAACTTGATTAGGAGAAATAGATAAACCATGATTCACCTTAATAGGTGTATTTATACGTTCACATGCAGAGTTACCAATTTTAGCTAGGAGATACAAAGCATACTTCCTTTTGGAGAGAAAAAAAATCCTTGTTCAGAATAAGAAACTTCAATGCCTAGGAAGTATTTAAGAAGCCACAAATCCTTTATCTCAAATTCATGGGCCAAATAACTTTTCAGTTTCTCAATTTCTTCCATGTTATTAAAGGTAATAAGTATATCATCAAAATAGACAAAAAACAAGGTAATATCATTATATTCTTGTTTATAGAACAAGGGATGAACTACGAACTACCAAAGTTTGCTTGGATCTATACTCTTTCATTGCATAACTAAATCGCCCAAACCAAACCCTTGGTGATTGACTTAAATCATACAATGCCCTTTCTTTAGTTTACACATTTTTCCTTCTTCCAATGTACCCAGAATGATTGACTTAAATCATACAATGTTTAGTTTACCTATTTTTCCTTCTTCCAATCTAAACCTAGAAGGTAGATATATAAACGCTTCCTCTAGTAGATCTCATGAAGAAAAGCATCCTTCACATTAAACTGTCATAGAGGCTGGTCTAAATTAACTGCAAGTGACATTATGACTCGAACAATATTCTTCTTGGAAATTGGGATAAAAGTCTCCTAATAATTAATACCATATGTTTACAGATGTCCTTTTACGATCGGTCTAGCCTTGTATCTTCCAACCGTTATATCTGACTTATATTTGATAGTGAACATGTCCTTTTACGATCGGTCTAGCCTTGTATCTTCCAACCGTTATATCTAACTTATATTTGATAGTGAACCTATTTACACCTTATGGTCTTCTTTCCCATTATTAACTCGACCATTTCCCAAGTAGGATTCCTTTAAAGAGCAAAAATTTCATTTACCATTGCACCTTTCCACTTAGGATCTTGAAGGGCTTCCTAAAAATGACTATGTATAGATATATAAGACAACTGGAAAAAAATGTCAAGTTAGCTTTAGACAAACAATTGTAGGATATAAAGTTTGAGATTGGATAAAAAAACATTGGAGGCTTTTGAAAAATCAAATATATCAAGTGCTTTCCTCTCACGAAGAGGACATCTCCTATTATGATCAATATTAGGATTGAGACAAGAAATTTTAGGAGATTTAGGAGAATAGCCACATACCTCAGTATCAATTTTGAAAGATTCATTCAATGACATGGTAATATCTTCAAGAGAGTTATTCGACTTAAGACGTGTAACCATGATATCTTCCTTTCACCTATAATACGCTTTCTAAAAAAAATAAGTTGGTTCTCATGTCTCTCACCATCAAATTCAATTTTATTTTCCTTAATAGAAGGGTTTTCTAAAACTAATGATCTCCCCGTTTTCCTTAATATTCTCTAAGCTAGAGATCCATATCTTTATTTCTCCCAACCATAATTGTTCCTCTTCTTCACTACTAACCTACCATAGAGAGGAAACATAGATACATCTCTTAAAAAATATGATTCATTTTCACAAAATCCATCGAGACATAATAGGTACTTATAGGAGGATGAAAGAATTTGAATCCTTTTTGTGAACTAGAGTAGCAAGAAAAACACATTTAAAAGTATAAGGTTCAAGTTTGCCCTACAAAGAGAGGGAATATGAACATAAGATACACAACCAACAACCATAGGTTAAATATTAAGACTAGAGGGAATGGAATGAAATCTAAATACCATCCTTAAAGGAGTTTAAAAATTAAGAATCCTAATGGACATATGATTAATAAGAAAAGTAGAAGTCACAAAAACTTCAACCCAAAAAGTCCAGGAATACGTATAATGAAATATAAGGTTCGACCCACTTCAATGAGGTGACAATTCTTATATTCTGTTGTTTCATTGTGTTGGTAGATATGACCTTTAGGCCCAGGTCAGACCCGACTCGTGGTCAACAAGATATACTCAGGTTGACCTAGCATCGAATGCATTTTTTAAAATAATAGGTCTCGGGCCAGGCTACCAGGCTCTGCCCAACCTGAAACCTGACACCTATAAGAAAAAAGACGTTTTGTCTATTTTTATTTGAAAATTAGGTCAGGTGAGTTAAGGCAGGCTATCGGCCGAGCCATTTCCATCCCTAATTTATATAGCTATATCTTTATTTCTAAATTAAGGAAAATTATACAAAACATATACATAATAGGAAAATAACATATCATTCATTCTACCTATTGGTTTCTTAATTTGCAACACTTCTCGTGTAATTAAGGTTAGGCCTTTTAGATGGGAAGCAACAACTCAAGTCTTCAAGTTATGTTAAGTATTGCTTATCTATCTTCAAATATTTTTAGTTAGACTACCCAAAGTTGATCTTCTAGTCTAGCATTTTCTTGTTTTATGGTCCAGTCAATTTTATTTTACTTTAGCTTGTATGTTATATTACAATACTTTTGCAATAGGTAAGTTGACCTCAAATTATTTAGGCTCAATCTAAATGAAAGTTTCATTATGTTTATTTCAAGCTTAAGCACAACTTATGTGGGAAAGTGTGTATTATTTGATTTGAATTTACTATTAATTGAAACACCATTTTCTTAAAATATATGAAAAAAAAACTCACTTGAACTTTGGTTTGAACAAGTTACAATCCTAGGTGATGAATTTCAAAATAAATTAGGGGCGTATCATTAGTGTGAATGTGTCTAATGCTTGGGTCCAAGCCTTAAAATCAATCCTAAAAATTTATAAATCTCTCTTTTTTTTTCTTTTTCTTTTTCAAATGGAGAATAAGAGGAGAGAGGGGGAACTTAATAAATTTCTAAACACAAATTATCTTTTCAAAAGTCCACATTCTTTTCGTAAAGGCTCAATTTCTTTTTTCAGAAGTTTCCTCTTTTCAGATACCTTTCCTCTTTTGAAAGCCTCTTTTTAGAAACTAGCTATTTTATTTGTGATTTTGTGTTTTTGATGACTATTTGATAATTGAGTTGTTTTAATTAATCTTTGATACCAAAGGAGTCTTGAAAAGTTTTTAAAAGAATTTCACTGGTCAATATGATACGAGTTTTTAGTGCATTATGTAATTAATAAATGAATTTTTAAATTATATTTAAGTGGTCGAGCTATAAATTGAATTGTTAAATTTCTTCACTCTTCACTCAAAAGACGTTCATTCAGTTCCTTTTCGCTCTAAGAAAAGGAGAATTTGTAATTTTATATGACCTTTACCTGTTTGTTTCCCTCAAATCATCAAATCGAAATTGTGTAATAAATAAAACGGGAATTGAGAAAGTACAATGAACAATTTTAAAACTTTTGTAAAATCAGAAGGCAAACAACAACAGGGCTTGGCGACAATATATGCGCAAATGATTTACTCCTAGATGACTCTCAGCTGACGGAGAAATGGAGGTTTTAAAACTGAACATCAGTACTATGTGAATGAATATTTGACATGATACAAAATTGAGTTACAACTAACGTTGTTCGGTTTCATGTTGTGGTACACATATCTGATTACTGATCTCTGGATCAAGTATGGTTCCATTTTGATTGCTGTGCAGTTGTTAAGGCCCCTAACTCACTAATTAACTGCGCTAGTCCAAATAATATTTCCAAGCAACAGCAAATGCAGCCACCAATATAACTTTCATTACTAATTTTGAACTAATCATCGACGATGTTGAACTAGATGATGGTTGAGAAGGTTCCCATGCTTTTCCCCTAAGCTTGGCATACAGTTTGGATAAAAGCAGATGAAGCTGGCCACTTTCTGAAATAGCTGTAAACATACAGACAAACAAAGAAACGTGTTGAGCAATCCAAAGTAACACACAGAATATACAAGGACTTATGTACAGTGGTTTCTAGAACTTGTTGCTCAAAACAAGCAGCTACTCTTAATAAAAAGAGAATGTAAGCTCGACGACAGGATGCTAATCACCACCTTTTGCATCAGCATTCAATCTACCAACTGAAGAATTGAGTTGCACCACGACTATCAGAATCCTAGATGTAACAACTCATGATAGGATTTGCATGAGGGTGATTTGAGAGACTATATTTGCCTTGAACTAATACCTACACACTATGGGGCATGAAATTACCTTTGCTTTTAAGAAATCTCTCCTCCTCACCAACACGCCTTCTAAGTACATTGAGCAATGATCCAAAATACAGTGCAAATACTGTACATGTGATAGTGATGACATTGTAAGGCATGCTGAAATCTGGAGTTGTCAAAGGTACGAGTAATACTTCTGTGTAAGAGAGAACAGGACTCTTTTCCTGCATCATGTATCCATATTGGTTATGTTCAAATGAGGAAATCAAAACAAACCACAATGTCAAACAGCCGATTGGGACATATAGTACCTGAAATATCGACAGCAAGTTTGAACTATTTTTGTTGTCACGATTAGGGAATGGTATGCTAGTTTGGAAGTCAGGAAAGCTTATCACTGCTGATGGAATATCAAATCCCTGATTAGCATCTGGAGGATATTCATCAATGTGAAGGAAGCCCTGTTGACAAGTAAATGGATGAGTTGGTTTTATGGAGTAGTGCTGGACTTTCCTCCTGAGAAGTGCTAATGTACTGTATTCTGATATCTTAAATGCAAAAGGAGTTTTGATAATATCTCAATTTGAAAAGTAAGATGCTTCAGACAGTAGTTCTTGATTCCAAAAATACCTTGAAGTAGGATAAATAGAAGAAATACTAACTAGTAACTAAAATCACAAAATTAAAAAATATGACTGACATTAGGTTGCTGATCAAGTTCTAGGTCTGGATTTTGGCTAGGAATGTTGAAATTTCAGATTTGGTATGGTTGAAATTTTAGGATTTGATTGCTGAAAATTTAGGTTAACAATTTCAGGGTTTATTATAAACAGAATTTAGGATTAAGATGACTAGAATGTAGGTTAGGTTTTGATAGGGAATGCTATAGATATTGTATTATTTATGTGTGTAATAGAGATATACAGGAGTAAGCTCCCCTCCCAGAAAAAGATCCAGGCCTAAACAATCCTTTACAATCGTAAAAAGCTACCTCCCTCTCCCTTAGTTCCACTCTATATTCCTTCTTACACAATCTCTCTCCTTAACCACCTATAACAAACTCATAACAACCTGCCTATGTGGCAAGTGTCCCCTTCCCCGTCTTACCCCTACGAATATAGGTTTTAATGGGCTTAGGCTATTTAGGTAATATGGGCTGATCACTAGGAGAAATGCTAACATTGCTAACAATTCCCTCCTCCTCCTCAACAGGCACCTTGTTCTCAAGGTGGGTCTCAAGGTGGGTAGAAGGAAATTGCCCTTTAATAAATTCTGCATCCTCCCAAGTTGCTTCCTCTGCTGGTTTAGCTTTCCAACGAACTAGCCACTGTTGAATATTTCTACCCTTGGACTTAGTCATGTGTGAGGCTAGGACTGCTTCTGGTTCAGCCAATTCCGAAGTGTCCATCTCTAACACTTGAGGAAGACTATGCTCAACAGGATGATCACCCACGACCCTCTTTAGTTGGGAAACATGGAAAACCGGATGTACCTTGGATGTAGGTGGGAGCTCTAGTTTATAGGCAACATGTCCCACCTTTCCAACGATCTTGAAGGGACCATAATATCTTGCTAAAAGCTTGGGACAAATCCTCCTTGCAATAGTGAGCTGTCTATGTCGTCTTAGCTTAACAAAAGACTAAGTCTCCCTTCTGAAACTTCACCTCCCTCCTATGAACATTTGCGAATTTCTTCATCATAGATTGTGCTCGTAATAGGTTATGTTTAAGTTGGCGTAAAGCTTCATCTCTATCAACCAAAGCTATTGCCACTGATTCCACTTGAGTTTTTCCTTGGGAAAAATGCAGCAAGGTTAGTGGAAGGCGACTATAGACTTCTTCAAAAGGAGTCCTTCCAGTCGAGACATGATAGTGTTATACCAATATTCAATCCAAGGCAACCAAAAAGACCAATTTTTAGGTTGTTCGGTAGTGAAGCAACGAAGGTAAGTTTCTAGACAACTATTAACCACTTCTGTTTGCCCATCCATTTGGGCGTGATGGGAAGAACTCATCTTCAATACTGTCCCTTGTAGTTTGAATAACTCTTTCCAAAAATTACTAGTGAAGAGTGGGTCTCTATCGCTCAATATGAAGCTAGGAATACCATGCAATTTCACCACATCTCGGGTAAATGCTTCTGCCACTGATTTAGCCGTGAAAGGGTGCTTGAGGAGTAAGAAATGAGCATACTTTGATAGACGATCTACTACCACCATTCTGACTTCGTAACCATGGGACTTTGGGAGCCTCGTAATAAAGTCCATTGAGACTTCATCCCAAATAAGCTTGGGAATAGGTAGGGGTTGCAAGAGTCCAGCTGGAGACATTGCCATGTATTTATTCTTTTGGCATATGACACATTCAAGAACAAACTTCTGTATTGATGACTTCATCCCTAGCCGAAACAATCCGCTAGCCAACCTCTAGTAAGTCTTTAGGAAACCAAAATGTCCCCTGAAGGTGAAGCATGATACTCTTACAGAAATTGGGGAATTAACGTTGAAGTGGATGAAAGAACAAACCTATTCTTATAGAACAACAAGACGTCCCTTAGATGATAATCAGGTTTAGAATTGGGATTTTGTAGGAGAGCAGTCATGAGTGAATTCAGCTTAGTATCTTCCTTGACCTCCCGTCGGACCACATCCATATCAAGCCAAAATGGGGCTGAAATTGCTGAGAACAATAACTTGTCATCTTCTACTCTAAAAAGGGCGTCTGCAGCTCCGTTTTGCTTTCCGGATTTATAGATAACTTCAAAATCTAGACCCAACAACTTAGTTTGCCAACATTGTTGATCTATCGATAGAAACCACTGGTCTAATAAATGCTTCAAACTTTTATGGTCAGTATAAACCTTGAAATGTCTCCCCGTTAGAAAATGCTTCCAATGCTGAATTGCCATTACTACCGCCATCACTTCTTTCTCATAAACAGATTTAGAACAAGTTGATTCAGCCAGGGCCTTGTTAAAATAGGCCAATGGATGACCTTCTTGTATTAGGACAGCACCCAAACCTCTTCCCGAAGCATCACACTCGATGGAAAATTCCTTGGAGAAATCGGGTAAAGCTAGGACTGGTGATGTAGTCATTCTCTTCTTCAACTCCTCAAAAGCTTCTTGGGACTCCTTTCCCCAACTAAAATTGTCTTTCTTGCTAAATTCAGTAAGTAATTTGGCAATTTTATCATAATCTTGGACAAATTTTCTGTAGTATCCCTCTTACTCCCTTTACATTCTTGGGAATAGGCCACTCCAAAATTGATTGCTGTCCGAAAATACACTTCCTTTTATTAGCAAACAATTGATTGTCCAATAATAATTGCAGCACCCAAGCCAAATGCCGCATATGTTGATTCCAATCTGAATTGTAAACCAAAACGTCGTCAAAGAAAACTAAAACAAACTTACGTAACAGATGTTTAAAAATTGAGTTCATGGTGGATTGGAATGTAGCGGGTGTGTTCATGAGTCCGAAGGGCATCACTAGGTACTCGTAATGCCCTTCATGAGTCCGAAACCCCGTTTTATCGACATCCACCTCTCTAACCTAATTTAATGAAAGCCCGACCTTAAATCAACCTTGGAAAAATATTTGGCCACATGTAATTCCTCCATCAACTCATCTACTACTGGAATAGGAAACTTGTCGGGTACCGTAAGCTTATTTAAAGCTCAATAGTCAATGCCCATCCGCCATGACCCATCCTTCTTTTTGACAAGGATCACCGAACTTGAGAAAGGGCTAATACTAGGCCTAATGACCCCGCTTTCCATTAAATCCCGAATTTGCCTCTCAATCTCATCCTTGTGATGATATGCATGTCTATAGAGACGAATGTTCACAGGTTCTGCCCCTTCCGTCAGGTTGATTGCATGGTCATTAGCCCTCCTAGGTGGCAGCTCCTTTGTCTCTTGAAAAACCGACTCAAACCTAAACAAAACAGCCCGCAATTCCTCTTGTTGCCCTGCGTTCAAGGTTCCCATTTCTTCAGATGTGGATCCACTGATTCCTATGGACCACAACAGCCCTTCTACTTCCACTTCCTGGCACTTGAGTACCTGTTGTAGAGCATGAGGAGAAGAGTCTTGCATGTTAATTCCCTGCAAAGTAACCTCTGCACCCCTTCGGTTAAAGGTCATATACATCTTCTTCCAATCAACCTTCACCACTCCTAATGTCTCCAACCATGCAACGCTTAGAATTAAATCGAGTCCCCCAGTATCAAAGACGTATGCATTTACACTAAACTCTACCCCATTCATCTCCAATTTTATCTCCTTGCAAATTCCTTGTGAGAAAAACCGATGTCCATCTCCCAATCTTACTATGAAGGTTCTAGTAGGAGTAATGGAGATTCCCATAGCTTAAACCAACCTGCTGGACACAAAATTATGTCTAGCTCTACTATCTACCGTAATTAAGATAGGCATTTCATTAAGCTTACCCATCAAGACCATGGACTTCGTGGGTGAGGATTGGACCTTCCCTATTTCCCTGAATTCAACCGAATTGCACACTAACTCTCAATCTTCTTGTTGCTCTTCTATCACTACTGTTTTTTGATTATTCATCCTATTATCTTCTTCATCTCCCTCCAAAACAATTAACTTGTATTCCTTGTCTAGACATCGGTGGAGTGGACCAAAAGTTTGACCACACTTAAAACATAACCCCTTTGCCCTTCTCTCCATAAGTTGTTCATAGGGTAAATTCCTCGTCCCCCTCCATTTTGAACCACCCTACCGATTACCATCTGTCATGGTATTTCGGGGCTTGTTAGGCAACTCTCCCCCTTCACTCCTAGTGCTTACAACTATATTACTTGTCTGGCCCAGATGCTGGACATTAGAAATACCCAGCTAAGACCCATAACCCGAAGGAAAGATTCCGGGCTTGTTCTTCAACTCACCTGGTCGTATTACTCCTCCGATCAACTCCCTCTCCACCTTCCGCACGACAGAAAGGAGCCGAGCTCGAGTCGACGGATCATGGGTCGGACCTGATTCCTGATTTCTTCACGTAGCCCACCCAGAAAACAGCTCATGTACCACTCTTCGGGAAAATGGGCTATGTGCAACACCCCTCTCTCGAATTCATCAATATATCTATCCACTAATCCATGTTGGGCCATTGACTTCAGTTGCTCAATCGGGTTACTTTCATCCTGTTGGTGATATTATGACTAATATTCTTCTACAGATACTATACAGTTGTATCTAGATTCTATTGAGATATAGATAG
>JANQAP020000101.1:3587260-3600374 GCA_026874005.2 Erythroxylum coriaceum
CATAAGGCAAGACTTGTGGCTAGGGGGTTTACACAGACACATGGGATTGACTACCAGGAAACATTTGCACCGGTAGCCAAACTGAATACAATTAAGATTCTATTGTCACTAGCTGCCAATCTAGACTGGCCCCTACATCAGCTTGATGTCAAAAATGCCTTCTTAAATGGTGATCTTGAAGAGGAGGTGTATATGGAGTTGCCATCGGGATTAGGAAGAAACAACCACCCTCAAAGAGTATGCAAACTTAAAAAGTCTTTGTACGGCCTGAAGCAATTACCTAGAGCATGGTTTGGGAAATTTGCAAGAGCAATGAAGAATCTTAATTACTGTCAATGCCAGGCTGATCACACCCTATTTATTCAGCGTTTGACTAGTGGTAGGATAACTATCCTTATTGTCTATGTTGATGATATCATCATTACAGGTGATGATTGGGAAGGTATACAGGAGCTAAAGAATTCTTTGGCTCAAGAATTTGAAATCAAAGATATGGGTAACTTGAGATATTTCCTTGGAATGGAGGTGGCCAGATCTAGTAAAGGTATCTCAGTGTCTCAAAGGAAGTATACTCTTGATCTTTTAGAGGAAACTGGAATGCTAGGAGCAAAGCCAGCAGAAACACCTATGGAATCAACATATAAGTTAAGTCTTAAAGAGGGTGGTACACCAGTGAACACAGGCAGATATCAGAGACTGGTGGGAAAACTAATTTATCTATCCCATACTCGGCCAGATATCAGTTTTCCTGTCAGTGTGGTAAGTCAATTTATGAGCAATCCTCAAGAGGAACACATGGAGGCAGTGTGTAGAATCCTGAAGTACTTAAAAATGACACCCGGAAAGGGGTTATTCTTTAAGAAAGGGGGAGAAAGGAGCATTGAAGTTTTCAAAGATGCTGACTGGGCCGGATCTGTAACTGATAGAAGGTCCACAACAGGCTATTGCACCTTTTTGTGGGGCAACTTAGTTACTTGGAGGAGCAAGAAGCAACCAGTGGTCGCAAGAAGCAGTGCCGAAGCAGAGTATAGAGCTTTGGCACTAGGAATATGTGAAGGAATATGGATCAAGAGGCTACTAGCAGAACTACAAATCACAATAGGGTCTCAAATGAAAGTGTGGTGTGATAACATGGCCACAATAGGGATTGCAAGGAATCCTACACATCACGATGGAACCAAGCATGTGGAGATAGATCGTCATTTCATCAAAGAGAAAGTGGAATCTAGATTAATTGATCTTGCCTATGTGCCCACCAGCAGTCAAGTTGCAGATGGTTTTACCAAGGCACTAGCAAGAGTCAGATTTGAAGAACTTAGTTGCAAGCTGAGAATGATCAATATCTATTCACCAGCTTGTGGGGGAGTGTTGGTGATATTATGACTAATATTCTTCTATAGATACTATACAGTTGTATCTATATTCTATTGAGATATAGATAGGCTGTATATAGTTAATATAGAATAAGTTCAAATCCCTTAAATTAAGGGATTAGATCAGATTAGATTAGATTAGATAGATCTGGATAACTTTCCAAATTTAAACTTCTCTTGTAATAGGCTATATATGGCTGTATATTTTCTATTCAATAATATAGAAAATTATTCCCACTTTCATACACATCATTTCCCCCGTATAGGTCAAACAAGGAAAGCTTGAATTGCTCCCAAGTCGAACTCGCATAGGATCATGAACCAATACAACGTAGTTCCCTCCATACAAATCTGAACTATCGACAAACGAAGTTCAGAAGAAATTTCGTGGATCATGAAATACTATTCAGCTCGCATAACCACACAAATGGGTCTTCGTCGTGGAACGCAGGAAGGTCGACCCGACATGCTACGTTTCTGTACTCTTCCCATGCACGCTCTGTAGTGGCTAAAGTAGTGTGATCATCCTATCGGCGAGGTCCTGACTCTTGTAAGCCACTCACGAGTCTGTCACCACCAACAGAATAGGATGCATGGTGGGAAAGTACCGGTGGTCCTTCTCCCACGCTCTGTTTCTGTGGGTTTTTGGCCATCAGAGTCTAAAATCCTTCTCTCAACTCTGACTGCAAAAGATTCTGGGATTTGGCTAGTGACTCAAAGCTAGCCATTAGGGTACTAAGCTATGTTTTTAGGTCCTTCAACGTGGTATCGTGTGACTTAACCATTCTCTCTTGGGCTGAGAGGGATGATTCCTGCCACCTAAGAGACGCTTCAACCACAGATACTCTAGCCTCCATTCTAGTTTGCATACAATCTCTACCCACTTGGCTCTCTCAATAAAAGCATCAAATGATAGGGAATGCTATAAAGATTGTATTATTTATGTGTGTAATAGAGATATACAGGAGTAAGATCCCCTCCCGGAAAAAGATACAGGCCTAAACAATCCTTTACAATTGTAAAAAGCTACCTCCCTCTCCCTTAGTTCCACTCTATATTCCTTCTTACACAATCTCTCTCCTTAACCACCTATAACAAACTCATAACAACCTGCCTATGTGGCAGGTTTCCCCTTCCCCATCTTACCCCTACGAATATAGGTTTTAATGGGCTTAGACTGCTTAGGTAATATGGGTTGATCACTAGGAGAAATGCTAACGTTGCTAACAGGTTTGTTAGAATTAAATGAGGAACACAAACAATAGAGAGTATGAAACTAAGAATCATTCTTAAAAAAAAGCATCATACCTTTTAATTGAAAGCTCAAGTTTGTAGAAAAAATTCAAATTGCTTATCCTTGATGAAGAGTTGAATACACACATATATATATAGTTCTTAGAATCGTTATTCTAGTAGGAAAAGATTTCTAAAAAATTTAAATCCTATTCTAATAAAAATTCTATAAGTCCTAAATAACTAGAATAACATATCTAAAATAGAATAATATATTTAACTTAATACTACTTCCTATCTAATAAAATCCTAACATAATCTAAATTTCAGCCTTTATCTTTGATGTCAGCTCAATTCTCAATCCTCATCCCAACAAATTAAACTTAATTGTTAACTAATTTTTCTCTTTTATTTCTTTTATAGACTTTTAGTTCTCTTGCATCAATTCTCCTCAGCTTGTCTGAAGTCATCCTCGATGTAGAATGTGATAAATACTAATCATACAAGTATGGATTCAACTTCTAAAATTCAGATTCTAAAATTCAACTACTATCAGAAATCAGTCTTCTTTTCCACTTGACAAGAAATTGTTAATATCCTCCATCTCTTGTGGCTATACTTTGTTCATCAAAAATATCCTCTATCTCTTCTTTAAGCTTAAAAGTGTCTAGAATTCTTATAGCTATAGTAGGGGATTACTCATCTTAAGAATAGTTTAGCAGCGTGGATAACATCATAAGTCTTGACCAATATATTTGCAAATGATTTCATAAGTAAACCACATCACTTCTTTGCAAAAAGGCATCAAGAACATGCGTATTGTTGCTTCTTATAGTGAAAATGCACTAACTTGCCGTCATTGCTGAATTTTGACTTTGCAACTGAACTCACAACTTCTCCTTTATTCCTATGTTGTACTAATTGTGCATCTTCATTCAAGTCTACTTCATCACTAGCCACTACATCACAATCTTCATCAACAACACCAATGATATCATAAAGTTTTGAACTAACAAGCTCCTTGCAAATTTATGCTCTTAAGCCATTTTTCTAGTGACCCTTCACATCGGATAAAAAGTTCATCAAATATTTTCGAGTATTCAATTACAGACATAATCCCTTGTCAAGGGTTGAGAGTTAATCTTAGAGATCTTCCTGATAATAAAATGTAAGTATTTTTCTGATAACTTCAACTTTATCTTTGCCCAATCAAAAATTGGTGGCTCCACCAATTTTTCGAAGTATATCCTCTCTACCAATATCCACTAGATTTTGGCATGTCCAACTAGCTTCATCTTTGTGAATCAAACTTTTTAATCTTTGACATGTTGAACCAGTCAAAGAAATCTTCCATTACTACTATCCAGTCTAAAAATAGGTGTGGATCCATCTTTCCTAAAACATTAGGGGCTTCAACACGAACTTTCTTAGTAATGTTGTGTGTTTCAACTCTATCGTCACCTCTAAAGGCTCACAAGCGCTCTTGTGTTTCAACTCTATCGTCACCTCTAAAGGCTCACATGCGCTCTCCATATGCTGCTAGTTGGTTTCTTTGTCTTGGATCTTTCAGTAGGCAATGATTTCCTAACTCCATTTGCTGTTGATTAGTGTCAATCTCTTCTTCTTAGATTTTACTTTCTCCACCCCCACCATCAAGTGTAGTTTGTTGTCTAATATTATTTTTTGGACTAGTTCTTAGAGCACCTTGTGATCAAAGGTCATGAAGGTCCAATGTTTCTATAACTTACTCTTACAAGTATTTCATCTTGCTTTTAGTCACTGAATATTCGTCTATATGCCCTTCCGCTATGTGTCGTCATCGTGAGCCATATCTCTAATACCATACTGACAAATAGAAGAAATATTAACTAGTAGCTAAAATCACAAAATTATGAAGTAAGGCTAATATTAGGTTGCTGGAATATCAAGTTTTAGGTCTGAATTTCAACTAGGAATGTTGAAAGTTCAGATTTGGTATAGTTAGATTTTTAGGGATTAGATGTTGGAAATTTAGGATTAGAATTTCAGATTTTATTATAAACAAAATTTAAGATTAAGATGACTGAAATTTAGGTTAGGTTTGCTAGAATTTGGTAAGGAATATAAATAATAGAGAGTAGAAAACAAAGAATCATTTCTAGGATCTAAAAATCACTCTTAGAAGAAAGCATCACATCTTTTAATTAAAAGCTCAAGTTTGTAGAAAAGCTTCAGATTGCTTATTCTTGATGAAGAGTTGAATACACACAAACACACAAAGACCCACCCACGCACACACACACACATATATAATTCTTAGAACCCTTATTCTAGTAGGAAAAAATTCCTAACAAATTTAAATTCTATTTTAATAATTCTACAAGTCCTGAATAATTAAAATAACATATCCAAAATAGAATAACATATTTAACTTACTACTACTTTCTATGTAATAAAGAATCTTAAAATAATCAAAATCTTAGTCCATATCTTTGATGTGTGCTCAATTCTCAATCCTCATCTCACCAAATTAAAGCTTATGGTTGACTAATCTTTCCTCTTTTATTTCTTTTATAGAGTTTAAGTTCTTTTGTATCATACTTGTTTGTCATAATTCAAGGAAATATAAACAAGCTATGGTTGGATATGCTACACCTTTTATTGTTTTTTTGGAAAAATGAAAGAAATTGTATTAATAATAGCAAAAGCTACAATGCAATATTACAATGAGTCGCATTATCAGTCCACAATTCAGCACAAACTGAGGTTACAAGAGTACATTAAAGAAGAAAAAAGAAAAGACATTGACTTACAGCATCCAGGTATTCTTCAAATTATGACTAAGTGAGCTTTGTTTGTTGTTGGCTATGAAAGCTGCTTGAACCCAATTGACAATGTTTTCACCTTTTATTGTTACTCTATACCTTGTTCTATATTTATTGTATTATATATTTTACCACATATTTTTATATTTTTACTTATACGTATTTATCTATATTATTATTATCATTATTTATGTCTATTTTTATTTTTTAATTAGTATTATATTATATTTTATATATATTATTCATGTGGATCTATCAAAAATAACCTCTCTACCAAGTAAGGGTAAAGTTGCGTACTACTAGATCTCCACAGATCCCGCATATTAACGGGACTGTCACTGGATGTTGTTATTGGTTGGATGTGCTTCACACATGTTAAACAGAAATACACACATTTTTGTTATTTCCAATAGTAAATTATGAAAGATTATCAATTAGTTTTTCAGTTTTCAGTAACCATGTAAAAACTAAAAAAGGAGAGATACTAAGCATACCTTATCAAACTCTAATTGGATGGCTGCAGACTTTATGCTACAAGGAAACTTTAGAACCATCTCCATCACCCCAGGTGATATCTTGTCTTTGGAAGGCACAATCTGAATCTTCTCCACAAAATCTCCAGTTGCCTTAGGTTTTTCATCCACAAATAACTGAAGAGTATGATAGTAAACCTTAATATACCAGGGCACAACTTGGAAAATATCAACTTGCAACTTGCACTCATCACCACCATTAGTACCCAGATCTTCATTTGATGCAGTGGATCTCAACAAGATAGCAATTGCACCTCTTTCATTCCCACTTCCCATTAAGAACCTACTACCATGTAATGGTGCTTGTTGACATGACCAAATTACTGGGAGTTTCCACTTAAGACCTAAATCAAATGGCTGTAAATCACTGTATTTCTCAATTGAGAATTCATAGAGGACAGATGGGCTTTTTCCTTGGCCCTTAGCCTCTTCTTGATATACCACATCAGGATTAATTGACAACTCATAATCAGTTTTACTCAAATAATTCCCAAAAGCTTTATTATCCATGCCATGATTCTCCAAATTCTTCAATTGAGCAACCAAATCTCTCTCAAATTGAAGATAGACATTACTAGATTTGGCAACAACACATCTTCCGGTAACTTTCCTCCCAAAAATAGAACTCAAAGACCAGCTTGGTTGAAGATTCCTCTCACTAGAGTAATTTAAACTAGTTCCCCGGCCATTAGGCTGAAGAGCAATAGTGAGTGTTTGCTCTAGAAATATTCCTGAATATATGCCTCCCTCAGCATGTCCATTGGAAGTCAAATGCAAACGTTGAGAATGATAGAAGCCTCTATAAATTGAGGGTCTGTCCAGTAACACAGAAAGCCCTGCCTTGTCTCGACAAGGGAGAAGCTTCAACCATGGAGTTAGATTCTCAGTGCACACAGCCTCACGTGGCAAAAAACCATACCTCAGATTACCCAAAGCTGGCCGAAAGCTCCACTCAGGAGCTGAATACATAGTAGAAGACTCGAGAAAATTGATTGAAGCACAAAAGATACCTGAAAGAGCATGTGTCAAATTCTTCCAACAAGCATCAATTTCTCCTTGAGGGGCATCAAAAACAGCCCACAACTCAATCCCAGGAGGTTTAGCATTCCTACTTGAAACAGGATCAAAACCACCCCACCTTTCATAGTTCCATCGACCTTGTGTGAAAGATAATTCCATTTCCTTAACATGAAACTTCTGCACCTGTTCAAGTTACAATTTTTATGACTAATCACCAAATTGTCTATATCACCTTATATACTTTTAAGTTAACAGAGATATTACAATCACTAAATCACAATCGAAGATATAATTACCAGCTGCGAAATGGCTTTAGGAAAGAGATGATGGTGGCGGCCATTGGAATCGGAAGGCGGAGCTCTGCTTTCAAAGTGGAAATGGGCCAACACCTTCCGATCTGGCAAGGGTCTGAGCAACAGTTCTTCATAGAACTCTTCTTCTCTTCGTTGTTCTTCTTCTACGGCTTTCGATCTAAATACAATTTCCGTTGAAAGTATTAGAAAAAGTGATAAAACCCATCTCCGTGAAAGCGTCGCCGCCATGGACTGGGTTAAGAGAGGGCAATTCGATGTGCGTTGCCCTACAAATTGGTGGCGGAACGGAGATAATCCGCCATTAGAGAACAAATACCGATATAGAGCTCTCAGTGAAGACTAAGCAACAACAGTGAAACTGTTTTACGCTGCGTTTTGTTCACCAGGGATTCAGACCTTCCGCTAGGGCAGTTTGTAGCAATGTTATAAATGACGTATCGCTACTAATATCGGATTTAGTTATAGTACGGTACATTCGTATTAAGTATCATCAATTTTTTAAATTTATAAAATAATTTTTAAATTTTTTTAAAATTATAAAATAGTCATTTAATATACTGTAATGTATAAGTTATAGTTTTAAATCAATAATATTTTTAAAAATCATAATAATAAAATTAAAAATAACAAAATTTTATTTATTTTTATTAAATCAGTCTTGAATTAAAGATGAGAATATACATTTAATTGAAACCAAAAGACCTTATTAAAGGTTAGTAATTCAATTCTATTGTTAAATGTTCTTAAAATTAAAGAGGTGTATTCTCATTCCGTAGATTAAAAAAATTAATTATTCATAAATTAAATTTATAAATAAATGATTACTTAATTTTAAATCATTAAATAATTTTAAATATAATAAAAGAAAATATATTCTTATGTTCACTTTAATTTTGACGGATATAACCAAGAAAAAAAAACCATGTGTAATATATGTACTTTAATTTTGATACATATAAATAATGTTTTAAAAATTGAACAGACATCGAACCAGTTAAATAAAAAGTTTAAGATTTAAAAGTTTGATCGGTATTAAACTGCTATTAAACTGATATATAATAAATAAGAAGTAAAATTAACTTTTCGATTGAATTCAATTTACTTTAATAAATAATAATCCTTATTGTTAAAAATTAGTTAATTTATTAATTAATCAGTTAATTTTTGTAAATTAATCAATTTTAATAATCTTCTTTATTTAATTTGATTGATAAAAATAGTTTCTTTTAATTATATTTTAAATTCTTCGATTGTATTTAATATTTAACGGATTTTGTAATAGGATAATACTAATTGAATATTTTAAATATTCCGGTTCAGTTTTTAAAATATTAAAAAATTTGAACATTTTCGTTGCAAAACATTAAGGAAGACAAAAAGTGAAAGGTTCATTAAAATAGAACCAAACAACTCATTTCTGACCAAATAATTAAAGCCAACACATTGACAACTTGATCTTACCCCATTGACACAGAGAGTAATCACTAGGAATGTGAATTTTGACCCAGCCCAATCTAATTTTGCCCAGGGTTTTTCGGGTCATGGGCAGAGCTAAGCAGACACGGGTCAGCCTGACCCGGCCCATGGTCCTTCCGAAACATCAAAAACAATGTCGTTTTTGTGAAAAACGATGTTGTTTTTGAATTTTTTTAAAAAATATAACCGGATGGGCCAACCGGCCCACCAGTTTTGACCCGTCGGGTCACGAGCCGACCGGTGGATCGATCAGCCCTTAGCTAGTTCGGGTCCGAGCTGCTGCTGACCTGACACATTGACATTTATAATAACCATCACAATTACACCATTAACCTAAACGTGAGGAGATGAGCTTATCTTTTTTCCTTATTTCTTTAATCAATCATCTTACTATAGTCTTAGAACTTGCCCAAGTTTGACACTCCTACTTTCCAACGTATTACTCTATGTATCACGCAATAAATTGAGCTTGTTGCCTTGTTCCTTTCAGTTCTATGCCAACAAATAATAAATTATTACAAACTGAGCTTCTTCTGCACACTTTCAACTCTAGACTCCTATCTACCCACCTGAGCAAAAATAGAAATTATCCAATGTTTAGTGCTTAACTTCAAACTCTCTATCTAGGAGCGTCTTTGGACAGCCCACTTGGTTAAGGCTGCAAAGTCGAAAAAGTCGATGGAATTGGTTGTTTTTGTGCAAAAGACAAAATCTCTCTGATTGTTCTTGAACTGTTTGTACATGAGTTTTGAGCTTTATGCTTTTTAAGTTGTTCTCTTTATGTTTTGGGAGTTGTTTACACATAAAATGACACATGTCTATCCCCTTCACCACTATTGTCTTTAGTTGCCACTAGGTTTGTGTTTTGCCTTTGGTGATGTGTGAGTGGGCATTCTCTTTCTCTCTTTTTTTTCTCCTTTTTCTCTTTCATATACATCAAAGTAAATGCTTCTTCAGGGTTTGTTCAACTTTAAATTTTTCCTTCTATTTATCATCTCTATTTTGGCTGTCTATTTTTCTATTCCAACTGGTCTGCTCGCCTAGTATACTTTCACCCTCCTTCTTCTGTAAGACAGTTTTTTTATTGTTCAAAAATTGGTCGGTTTATTATTTAATCAACTGGTTTTAATTAACAACGGTAAAAAGTGAAAATCAAACAGGAAAACAATGCAGTTCATGTTTAACTCGGTTGAATTGGCCAGTTCGGTCTGATTTTTATATCACTGCATATAACCTTAAAAAAAGAAACCAAGTGTAATATATATGTGCTTTGGATATTCATGAAATCAATGTTTATCGTATTGGATTCAATGTTTGGCATCTTTCGTATTTAGTTAGACCCACTTCACGTCTCCATAATAATAATAAGAAGTAGATTACATGCGAAGGAAAAGACGGTTATTTGGTCCTTTACCTTGAAAGAAAAGTGATATAGCATAGCAATAAAACCCTAAAATTTGTTTTTGAGAGGAAGCCAAGGAGCTGACACTTTTCTAGTGGAAAACTCTCATCCTTTTCTTTTCATCTCTCATTGAACTCTTTCCTTCTTTGATCTCTCCAAAAATTGCAATAATATAAAGTTGAATAACAACTATAATTTTATTTATATTAATATTACCTTATAAACACAATCAATATAAGAAAAGGATTGTTTAATTATCTATATAAAACTAAAAATAATACAAAGTACTTAAAATGTTACAATTTATATCATTCAGTAAAGAATAATTATATCAAACATCATATTTTTCAAAAAAAAAGAATAATATAGGTTCATAATTCCACAAGCATTACAATAAGAATTTGTACTGAAACAAAATTATTTACAATTAAAAGTTTTATGTTGTTATTACATATATAGAATTTAATACGTACCTAAAATATAAGTAAAATTAAAAATAGAAAAATAAAAAACCCAAATTTTCATTAAATGACATATCTACTCAAGTCACACTAACCTAATTTCTATTTAATATAAAATTCTTATCATTTTTGGGAGTCTTATCATCATTATCATTCAAATTCATTACGTCAAATAACATGTCAATATGTTCACATCCAAGATTATCTTTTAAGTTACTCTTTTATATGAAACCTGATTCTTTACGAACAAAATCTATTAAAAGTTCAATATGGTCAAGAAAAATTGGATCTATAAAATTACTTATTTAATTAAAAATTTTAAAAATCAAATAAATTAAATTATTAATAAACTGCAAGAAAATATATTTAAGTTAATGATGATAATAACATAACTTTCAGGAGACATTAAGTTGTATTGAATAAAGACCAAATAAACCTTTTGTGTTCCAATCTATATTTTCTCTTAGAATGAATGAATTCAAATGTACTCAAATTCCTTTCATACTTAGTTGCACTTACACATTGGCTCGAAATTCGAACTGCAAACTTTTATAATTTTGAAATGTCACTTTTGAGAAAAAAGTAATCGTATAAACAAAATAAAGTGACAATTAATTTCAAAGAAATAACAAAAGTGAAGAAATATATACCTGAATTAAGTTTGTCTCTTCGAAAAATTGCAATAGGCATCCCAAAATCACTGCACGCATCCTTATATTCCTCCATTTGTAAACTAAAGAAATCTTGTATCATCTCATAAGAAATAATTGTTATGATGGTTGATAGCGTTCTCCTATTTACTTTAGCTTTCTTTGTAAATTTTGGTTAAAAATAGATACCATGATTCAAAAATATTGCAGCAGCAAACAATGGAGAGTAAAGTTGTCTTTCTTAATTTTCGTTGATGACTACAAGACATGGTGTATATAATATTTTAAAAAAAAGATATGGTGTATATATAAAAGATTTCTTTTTTAGATTTACCTTAATTGCTTCATTCGCCCTCTCCATAACATCATAAAAATAACCTATAGTGTCAAAGTTTGGTGGATAAATATAAAATTCAATCAAAGCAAGCCACAAACTAGAAATGAGAATTCAAGGAAACACAAAAATTACGTGGAAAACCCAAGTGTCCGGAAAAAAACACACGAAGCAAAGAGCCAAATTCAATATGTTCAAAAAGGGAGTACAAGGTGTTTAAGACTCCGTTTGGTTCAGCTTTTGGTAAGTGGAAAAACACTTTTTTCCACCACAAAAGCTATTTTAAGAAAAAATAAGTGTTTGGCTCTAAATTTTAAAAGCACTTTTGGAGTAGAAATAGCTTTTTTAAAAGCTAAAATACATCTTTTTCAAAAGCTCAAATTTGGAGCTTTTTAAAAAAGCCCCTTATTTTAGCTTTTTCGGGAAGCAATTTTTTCGTCGCTTACGTATATAACGAATTTTAAAAGTTACTTTTGGTTCTTTAGATTTCTGTTTACAAAAGTTTATCTTCTCCAGTTCTCCTCCTTTATGATACGCAACAACAACTCATCTTCTTTTCAAGACAGATCAAGTTTGTTTCTTGTATGTTTTTTCTAGGATTTGTCGTCTGCGTTTGTCTGTGTTTTTTCTTGTATGTTTTGTCGTTGACGTTTGTGTTTTTTCTTGTATATTTTTGCATTGATGTCTACGTTCGCAGACGTCACCCACGTCTGCGAACGCAGACGTGATCGAAAAAGTAGACGACGTCTGCGTTTCGCAGACGTCAATCACGTCTAAGAACGCATACCTTGTCTGTGTTATACGCAGACCAACGCAGACAACGTCTGCGTCTGCGTTTTTTAATATGCAACTTTTCAAATTCATGATTATGCACGTTTTAATATGCATGTATAACGCAGTTACTGGATAACATGTAACTTATCAAATTCATGATTATGCACGCAATTACTGGGTAATATGCAACTTAACAAAATCATGATTATGCACCTTAACAAATTCATAAATGGTCCATTTCTCATCTGTACATGCATAAACTTCCATAATCGTTGTTATGCTTTTAATGCTTATTATACTTTTGTCTATGTTATTTTACTTATGTTTTAATATTTTCTTATACTTGTTAAATTCATTGTTATATGCAATGGGGATTTTGTTGTTCACAGAAAATGTCAATACCAAGTAAAGATATTGAAGGTGGGGATAAATTGAAAAAAAGGGTTAAAGTGGAGTGGAATGATAGAACTCTTGAGATTTTAATCAAAATTTTTGTGGAAGAAACATTAGCTGGAAATCGACCAAATAGTCACTTTAACAAGATTGGATGGAAAAATATAATTTCAAAGTTTGCTCATGAAACTAAAAATAACTATAAATACAAACAATTTAAGAATAAATGGGATGGATTAAAAAAGGATTGGCAGCTTTGGACAAATTTAATGGGCAAGGAAACTGGACTAGGATGGGATCCTATTAATCAAACTATTGATGCAAGTGACGAATGGTGGGAAAAGAAA
>JANQAP020000101.1:3600474-3614299 GCA_026874005.2 Erythroxylum coriaceum
GACGAAGACAATTTTTTCTGTTCTGTCCATCGCAACCAAACACCTCACTGTCTCCAATTTTTGTTCTGTTCCGTCTTTAGATTTCTGTCTCGTCCCGTCTCTGCATCTTGAAGACAGCAACCAAACAGACCGTAAGACTCTCACAAAACTCTCTCAAAGCCTTCAAAAGGCTAAGAAATTTTCACACACCCTCAGATCAAGTCTCACAAGAATTATATATGTACAAAACTAAGAAGGACATTATACATCCAGCTACGTCTTAATCGTACAAAGGCGAGAATAACAAAAAAATAAAAAGGAAATATTGGGCCACTCGCCAACAAATTCCCGTATCATACTCCATGGTGTCAGAAAAAAAAGCTGCAAAGGGAGCCATAATCTGTTGTACAGTAGAAAGAAAAAACGTGCTCATAATCCCAACTACAAAGTACGACATCAACAAGAGCAGGGTAAGAGAATTAAGTCACACTCCAACAAATCTCCGCCTTCTCTTTAAATAACCGATAAAGAACATGAATGGATCTTCACTCAATCTCAAACATGAACAATGTCGGCTAAGTTTCATAGTTCCATATTATTTGGAAAAAGGATATAAATTTTTTCTAAACATTAAACATTTATTTTAATTAATAAAGTTCATAAAAAATCAAAATTTTAATAAATAAACATTATCTTAAGAATATTTTTATAAAATTTGATGCATTTTTAATATTTTATTGTTAATATTTATTAATAATTTTCACATAGAATATTAAAAAATTAGTTAAATGTTTTGAAATGAAATTAATTTACCTCTAACTAGTTTTAGCATTATATTATTGTTAGTAACAAATCGTGTAACTATATCTTTATTGACAGCTAAACAAGATTTTATTTTCTTAAATAAAATAAACTGAAAGCCAAGAATTACATAAAAAGAAAATATGTGAAATAAACAATGATAAATGTTTTATCGAAATAGCATTGGCTGAAACTTCATTTGCTGGTTCTGAATAGCATGCATATTAGTGAAGCTGATGTGGCATGGTCGTGTAATTGTGTGAGAAAGAACTCAGAAGCTATTGCTTCGGCACTCTATGGGAGGCGTATGAAACCTAGCCGTATCCAAACAATAGTCATAAGTAAGATAGTTACTTCGAACATTCTTGAATGCAGATCGTTGCTTGAAGTTGAGCTCTGAAACTTTATTCCACCAGTAGTTCGAAGAGTAACATGGTTCGATGTTGGAGCTTTGAACAGGACACCCACTATCAATGCCATATCCTTGGAACTGAGCTTGAAATGGTGCATATTTCCAATCAATCTTGGTTTTTCCTCCATCTGTTGCCCAACTTGAACCATCCCACAAGCTTACTAGTACCTGCATCGGCTGTGAGACGTATCCTACTCCGATGTTCGCGTTGTTGTTGAACACTCTTATGGGAATATCGTCCACAAAGAATCTGATCATAACCCAATAATAACCAAAACTTTATAATGTTAAGAGTGTAGAATATAGAGATTGCTTGCGGGAAAAGAGCGAGAGAGGGAGATCGTTCTTACAAAATAAGATGTTCGTTCCACAGAATACTGTAATTATGGAAATCTGCTGTTGGGTCGAACCAAAGGTAAATTCTTTGTTCTCTATTCCCCTCACCATTTGCAAACACATTTGTTTGTAATGTGATCGGTTTTCCTTCTTTGTTGCCTAAGAACTCGAAATCCAGTTCGTCATGATTGTCGCCATGTGAACTTAGCTAATGATATGGAAAAAAATAAAAAAACAAGATAGATTAGAGCATCCTCGATCCGCAGATCTTTTGCATCGTTTATGAGCGGACTTGAAGCCTGAAGATTGGGTAATCTTTAGGATATGGTGAAAATAAAATGAAAGAAGGAAAGGTTGTCGAAATCTATAATAGTCTAATAGACGCATGCATATATGATGCCTACTCACATAGAAAGCGGTGACAACCCCTGCGGAATCATGCTCTGGTAGTTTTATCTTCAAATGAAAGAATCCAGAACCGTAGTTTAGCTTGGATCCAAATCCAGATCCTACACTCAAAAAAGCGTATGAAAAATATGAATAACAATAAGAAACAGAACTATTATAATGAGATGTAATTAAGCTTTAAACAAATTATTGATTTAATTTTGGCACCTATAAAATAATTATATCTAGTATACCCTGTAAAAAAACTATTATAATGAGATCTAATTAAGCTGTAAACAAATTATTGATTTAACCTTGGGCACCTATAAAATAATTATATCTACTATACCCTGTATCGCCTAGGAATTATTTCATTAGCTGTTGTATATAACAAGTTCGAGGTTTTGGGAATAGATACTTTACTATACCCTGTATCGCCTGGGAATTATTTCATTAGCTTTTGTATATAACAAGCTCCTGCATATTTCAATCCCTTCAAGGTTTTGGGAATAGGTAAAATAATTCTTATTCTATTTTATTAAATTCCATTCATATATTTATATAAAATTTATATAAATATACGAATAAAATTAAATATACGGATTGAAATACTACAAACTGCACGAAAGGTTTCATGTGAAACGTTTTCACTCCGTGTAAAACATGTGCTATTGTTGTACACTGTACAGCAGCATCGATATTGGTTATTTGATGGAAAATTTTGTTTTGTGTTTGTCTATAGCATGCGTACTCGGTATCTTTGAAAATCTAATAAATCGAATATATTGCGATACATTTTGTTCGTATTAAATTAGCAAAAATTGGTATTAACTAAAACACAGTTTTAAAATTTAATTGTACGAACTAGGAATGAAATCTCAAAATTAACTCGCATGTTACGTGTTTGTTTCATTATGATGTTAAAGATAAGAGACCAAAATTAATTAAACTCTTAAATTACTTCTAAATATGAGGACACATTTATAGTATCATTAGCTTTCTCTTTCCCAAGTAGTTCAATTAGATTGAAACACATAAGGTAGCATGGAAGAAAATGGGCATAAAAGTAATGGAGGATTCCCATCAAAAGGAAAGTAAGAAGATGTAGAGAAAAAAGAGACTGCTATGTTAAATAGCTAGGAGCAGGAGGTAAAAATTATACAGACAAAATCGACGCAAAAAAACGAGCTGAGGGAAAATCGTGTGTAAGCTCATCCTGAAAAGAGAAGAAGGAAATGACCAGATGATTTGTCGAGGGATAGCTGAACTTCTGTCCCTGCTTGAAGTGACAAAACGTTCCCATTTCCCCAGGTAATATAATAATTCTGATCAAAGCTATTGTCACCCATCACACCTGCAAGTACCCCAACAAATAGGAGAAATGCCAGTAAACAAGCAAAGTCCATGGAACCAAAGTATATTCGTCCCTGTTAATGTCTATCTTGCAATGATGCATAAAACATGCTATATATATATATATTGTTTCGCTTCTGCTTCCTGCGAACCATGGGAAAGAAAAAGGTGAGAGAGGCTATTATCGAGTTTTCAACACGCTAAGGATTTCTCCATGCCGTTCCCATAACAAACCAAATCATCATACTTCATTGTTTGGAAGCAAAAGCAACCTCCAGCGAGTGACATTAACTAGCTAGCCTTATACTGTGGAGGCAAATTCTCTTGGTAATTAAGACCATAATTGGATAAAAGAACTGACTGATGAGAAAGTTCATCACCTAATTAAATTGTATGTGTTTACCTTTGAAGTTTCAGGGATACAAATTTCTAAACCAATAGGAAATGTATGTCTACACTACTTGATTGCCATTTCTTAGTCATTAGTTTCATCCAATTTACATAGACTAAGGGTTCAATATTCCCCTTTACTTTCCAGGGAAAATTTAATAAACTAAAATCAACATCTCCCAAAAGCCTTCAGTTTGAAGTGCATATTGTGGGAATGCCAAATTCCCTCTTCATTAATTTTATTTGTTCCTATTTAATCCTTTATTACTGATCTAAATTCATCTTTATAGTATCTTAGTTGCTCTCGTTTTAGTATGGCAGTGGCAACAAAAGGGACCGTGCATCGTCACAACTTCAAGATGGGGAGTCATGGTCCGACTTCAAATGAAGTATTTTTCAACGATGGCTTTGTCATCACACCCTTTGAGTTGTTTCAGGTTTACACGTATTTGCAAGGCTAAAAGGAATAAGTAGTTATAAATGCTTTTGCTATGCACATTGAAGCAGTTGGATTAATTTGCTAATAGTTCTTATTTATATATCCCCCCGTATGTATACTGTTATCCTCAGTTACACATTTAGTAAAAATCTTAAATTGATGAACGCATTCAGACAACACACTTTACGTTTTTACCTTGGAATTTGATTTCGGAGGCCTTGCTAGACAGTAGAGTTTTGTTTATTTCGCAAAGTTTTATATTATTGCGTATCTTGTCCTAGGGTAGTCGCCTGATAACTAATAATCCAACTAGATAAAGCTTAACCATTTTGTTTCTTAGCTAAGAAAAGAAGATTTGCGTGTCTTTTAAAATAAGAATGTGAAATACCTGGTACATAAGTAGTACTTGAAAGATGAGAAGAAGAAGGAAAAATAATTTTGTTTATCGTTACTTTCTTGGAATCGTATTAGTTATGAATGTGCAATAAGGGAAGAAACATCAACAATTAATCCTACAATTATAATGAGGAGTCTAAGAATATATTTACAGCTATAGAATTTCAACAATTAAGGAGAAAAATCTCAACACTCTCCCTTAAGTTGGTACATAGATGTCATGCAAGCTCAACTTGTCAAGAAATTTTCAGAACACATCATTTGAAACTGCTTTATTAGTAAGAATGTCAGTCAATTGATTCTTAGACAGAATCTTAGGCAACTTCACAATTTTTTCATCTAACTTCTCCTTAATGAAGAATATGTCAACCTCAAGAAGCTTTGTTTCATCATGTTGAACATGATTGTGAGCTATATCACAAATAGCTTTTTTTGTTACAACATGGATTAATTAGTTGCTTTAGTCGATAGCCTAAATCCTGTAAAAGTAGTTTGAGCTACAAAACTTCAAAGATACCAAGTGCTATACCTCTGAGTTTAGCTTTCGCACTTGAGCAAGCGACCACGTTTTGTTCTTTACTTCTCTATGTAACCAGGTTTCCGCCCACAAATGTGAAGTAGTTAGAAGTTGATTGTCTATCTTTTATTGATGCAACCCAGTCAGCTTCTGCATTCACATTTATACTTTGCCAACCTGTATTTTTTGTAAACAAAATTCCTTTATCTAGAGCAGATTTCAGATACCTCAAAATTCTCATAACTGTCCTTTTATGTTATTCTCCAAGATTGTGCATAAACTGACTAACAATACTCAAAGCATAAGCGAGGTCAGGTCTTATGTGAGCCAAGTACATTAGCCTTTATACAAGCCTTTAGTATCTTCTTTTATCAACTAGTATTTGGTCTGCTTCCACACATAACTTCAAGCCTTCCTTAACTAGTGTATCAACTGGTTAACATGCTGCCATACTAGTTTCTTGTAATAAGTCTAATGCATATTTTCTTTTGGATAAAACATTCTTTTCTTCAATCTAAAAACTTAAATTCCAAAAAAATATTTCAAGCAATCAAGATCATTCATTTCAAATTCTTTAGACAAGTATTCTTATAGTGCCTTCCTCTTTTCTAGATCATCTCTTGTCACCATCATATCATCTACATATAACATGAGTAGTGATTTTACCTTGCCTTCTTTTCAAGAATAAAGTGTAGTCAAAATTACTTTGACAATATCCAAAAATTATCATAGATCTTGTGAACCTTTAAAACTATGCTCTTGGAGACCGCTTCAACCCACTCAATGATTTCTTCATTCTACAAACCTTTTTACTCTACCTTTCTGCTACTTTACAACCTAATGGAAAAAGCTCCATATAGGCCTGTTTGGCAAACAGCGGATTGCATTAGTTGTTAGCTAATTTTATCAGCGGTTAACTGATGGCTGATTATATCAGCTGATTTGACCAGCGAATAATATTAGCTGTTTTTAAAGATGTTTGGTAAATTTAGTTATTTAGTATTAGCTGTTGATGTGTAAAATGAATTATGAGGGCATGGTTTTTTTTTTAAAATTATAAAGGAATAAATATTATATTTCTTAGTATTTCGTTGAATATTCTTATACGAATTTAGATTTTAGATATTTAATTTTACAAAATTAAGTTTATAACTTTAATAACAATAACAATAACAATAACAACAACAACAACAACAACAACAACAATAACAACAACAACAACAACAACAACAACAACAACAACAAAATAATTTAATGTTAAATTTTCTATTAATATGAATGATGTAGTGAGCTACATTATATTAGAATTTTTCATATAATATGTATGAATTTTATTATTTAATAAATTAAAAATGACTTATAAGGATATGACTTAAAAAATTTATAAGATTACGATTAAATATTTAATTTTACAAAAATTAAAATTTTAACAATAATAAAAGTAGAACAAAAATTAAATTTGACAAAAAATTTTCAAATGTTTCGTGCATAATTCATATGCATAACATAGTGCCATGCATGGCACTGTTCATAATAATTAATTTTGCTACAGTGCTATGCATCAATTATGCTACAGTGTTATGCATGGCACTATAGCATAATTAATAATAATTCAATTATGCCACACTATAGCACAATTAATTAATTGTAATTAGGCATAAATTTGACTTGCAAAAATTAATTAATATATAGCTTTGTTTATTTAGGGGGTATAATTGATTTTTCGCTTGCACATATTTAACTAAAGATGAAAACATTGCTATTGTGGAGCTTTTCTAAATTCAGCGGTTTGGGATAAATCTGCTAATTATTCATTTTCTTACCAAACAAAAATTTCAGCTGTTTAAAATGATCAAATAGCTGAAAGACTTGAATCAACTAAAAAGTAGCTGATCTCTTGTTTGCTAAACGCAGCCATAGATTTCTTCAGACAAGACACCACACAAAAAAGGATTCTTTACATCAAATTGATGCAAAGGCCAATCCAAGTTTACAGTTAAGGACAACAATACTCTTAATAGTATTGATTTTATCTACAAGAGCAAATCTCTATGTATAATGGCATAGTTAAAAGGTTCAAAGCAAGATTGGTGGCAAAGGAATATATAACAATTACACAGAGACATTTGCTCTTGTAGCTAAAATCAATACTGTTAAAGTATTGTTGTATATTCCTTTGCCACCAATCTTGCTTCAAACCTTTTAACTATGCCATTTGCATTGTAGTTTACAATGTAAACCCATTGTCATTTGACTAGCTTCTTTCTTGGTGGGCATTCAACAATCTTCCAAGTCTTTTTTTTTGTAAAGAGTTCATTTCCTCATTCATTGCAACTCTCCACATTGGAAAATCTAGAACTTCCTACACACTATTAGGAATAGATACAACAAATAATTGATTTACAAATGACTTATTTGATTCTAAAAATTTATTATTTGATACATAATGACTCATGGGATATTTAAGTCTACTTGAAATTTCAGATTCATATATAGGCTTAGGAATACCTCTAGTACAATGCCCTGGTAGTTGTTTTCGGGGTGGCTTAAGGTTAGGAATAGGAACATCCTCAGTAAATGATTGTTGTGGTATATTAGTGAGAGTCTCAATTTCTAAATTTGATGGACCAACATCCTACTCCTCAGTAGTCCATTCTTGTTCAATATCCTCTGGTTCAATAGCCCTTTCTTGCTCCTCTTTATGATCCAACTAATTATTAGCACCATCATTAACATCATTACCATCTGAAACATGGTAGTCATCTTCGCACTCCCGCTGAAGTTTATAATCAAGAGTCTGAATTTCCTTTTGGTACTCCCCCTAAAGTTCAGACTCAGAGAAATATATTGTATCTATATGAAAGAATACATCTATTATGATACACACACATTTAGTTAGAGCATGGTAACGCCAGTACCCCTTTTAGTTTGTTGCATACTTTAGAAAAACACACCTTAAGGCTCGTGAAGCTAGCTTGTTGTGTTAATTTTTATGGATATGCACAAATGTTACACATCTAAAAACATGAAGAGGCAAATTTAGCATTGGTGAAGCAGTTACAACATTAGTGAGGACTTAAAATGGTGTTTGAAATTCAATAGATTGGGAGGGAGTTTGATCGATCAAATATACAGCAGAAGAAAGAGCTTCTCTCCAATAAGTCAATGGCATATAAGCTTAAATGAATGAGGTAAGAACAAAATGTAGCAAATGTCAATTTTTCCTCTTGGCTACCCTATTCTATTGGGGTGTATCCACGTAAGTAGTTTGATTAATAATACCTTGTGCTTCCACATAATGTTTCGATTTAAAGCTTTGATATTCTCCACCATTATCACTACGAAGAACTCAAACATGTGTATTGTATTGAGTTTGAATGATCTTATGGAATTTCTAATAAATTCACTTCACTCTTGGATTTCATTAACCACAACTAAGTCATCCTTAGACAATCATCAATAAAAGTAACAAACCAACGAGACCCACCCAAAGTTGGAATTTTGGATGGACCCTATACATTAGAGTGAATAACCATAAAAGGCAATGGACTCTTATTTAACATTAATGGAAATGAATTTTGATGACATTTGTAAGTTCACAAACATCACAGAGGAAACTAGAGACATCAACTTTTTCAAACAAAGTAATAAATAATTTTCTGAGATACCCAAAAGATGTATGCCCTAAATGTTAATGCCACAACCATAGTTTAGCTATATTTTTCTCCACCTTTGAGTCTTCCATGACAAAAATTTGATGTAGCTTGTTTAAATTCCTTGGCATTAGGTCTAGATAATACAATTTCCCTCTCTTAATACCACAACCAATTGTCTACTTTATTTGGACGTCCTTCAAGAGAGAAAAGTCAGGCCAAAAGATTATAATCTAAGATAAGGTCATTGTTAGTTAAGAAATAGAAAAAAGGTTATAATCCAATGACGTAACAACCAAAACAGAATCTAAATTTAGAGTATTAGTGAGAGTTAACGACCCTTCCCCTATAATTGGGGCTTTATCACCATTGGTAGTAGAAACAAATTTTTATAAGGACTCTATACGTTCAATAAACTTTCTAAAATCAAAGTTCATATGATTTGTAGCACTATAATCAATATCCATATACTATTATGGATAAGTGTAGAAACATTAAAAGTCTTAGCACCATTATCTGTAGCTACTACTAATGCAAAAGTCTTCTTAATGACATCATCATTGATTTTGGTCTCAACAATAACAACAATTGGAGTTTTCTTGAAGTTCTTCTTTCGGGGTGCTCGATTATAGTCCCACTAATCTATATATTGTTGGGCTGCATGGATTCATGCATCACATGTATGACAATGCAGTGGAAGTGTCGGAATTTAAATTCTAACCACATGATAACCCTGAAAATTCAAAAACACCCATGTATGCATAGACATATCATAAGAATATAAAATTTAAACACTTGCACCCTTTTTCTCCTCCTTTCTTGATTCTTCTGCTTGTTTAGATTGTAGCAAACACCAAACCCTTCCTTAATCATCCAACAACATGCAAAGAGGAAGAAGAAGCAGTGTGTAAGGGTGGTTAGAACACCAAATTGATGAGTTCAAGTAGATGTTCAAATGGAGAGATAGATCAAGAATATCTTGCATGCCATTAGATTTATGCAACATTTGCACAAATTATATGAAGAAGACTCAAGACTTCTCTATCTCTATAGAACTCTTCTAGACCCCTTATCCTCTCTCTTGAGTGTGTAAGAACTTGTAAGACCTTTTATACATAAGTGAAGAACTCACTGATGTACATCTGTCGAGACTTCGGTCACGTTTTTCATTCGATCTTTTATTTCCATATTATTTTGGGCACTTGAATTAACTCTTAATCTAAGCAAATCATGGATGGTTTCATGCCACTTGAATTAACTCTTAATTCAAGCAAATCATGAAAGGTTTCATGATGCCAATTTACTAGAATATAAGTGGATTAACACACGAACTCTTTGATAGTTAATTCTCTGACTTACGAACCTTTCCATAGATAATTACCGTGTAATTCATCCTTTCACTATACTATACCCCACTTGGTTCAGAGTATGGGCTATGTGTCAACTCCCACTAGACTGACTACATCACATCTAGTACAAGTGATGTTAGTTCTTGTCTTGGGATCTTATTACTTTATGTGTCATTTAATACTCTCTTCATGACATATAACTGCTCTGACCAGAGACTCTTGAGTAATGACCCCGACAAGAGGCTGTGGGTATCATCTCCTTCTATCAAGAGTGGTGAATCCTTTATTGGCTACTTAATTACTTTCGAATACCAATAACTGTACCCAATCACCACCTTAAGAGCGACCTCTTCTTATGGTAACAAGGAATGATGTCAAAGCACATGATTAATATCCAAGATATCCTTAAGTATCTCAAGTCTAAGGATATTTGCACCATTGTTATGATGAGATTAATCATTGACATTTGATAGATCATCCATATGATAATCTCATAGTGGGTTATTCGATGTATTTACTATTGATAGTTATGATTTGTATTGTGTTTTAGGGTTAGATTTGATAAGTATTTTAATGTCATTTCAAATGTTTATTATGCATTTAGGGTTTAATTAGGTTAGTTTTTGTGTTTAAGTGTTTTTATGGGTTAGTTTGAATCTTTGAGCTTAAATTGTATATTTTTGAGGTATCTTGATGTGTTTGCTAGTGTTGCAAGGTAAACAGGGAAGAACGAGAAGAGTTAAGGAGTTTTCGGGCCAAAAAGCATAGGCCACGATCGTGCACACAGACCACGATCATGATAGAAGAGGAAGAACTAGAAGCAGCCAGGCCACAATCTTGTACACGATCGTGATAGAGAGCATCAATTCAGTGAAAAACTCAAGTTTCGGACGAATTTTTAGACCGTTTCAACCTTAACTTTGACCTAGAGCCTCAAAGATATAAATAGAATATGATGTGGCAACTAGAAAAGGAGAGGAGAGAGAGCCAAGAGTTTAATGAAAAAGTTTTCATTCCGCCAATTCCAAGAGAAAACCTAGGGTGACACCGAGAGATTGAGGAAGGAGACAAAGGAAGAGAGACACAATGAAGAGCTTGATGAAAGTACTTCCCAGAATAGGAGGTTTCCTACTGTTGCCATCCCGAATTTCGTTCCCTACAGTATTTCTGTTATTTCAATTTTATTCATGTATAGAATTGAAATAGGTGTTAAGATTTGTTTAGTTGAATGTTGAGTTGATGTCTAAACTTACCTTTGGATTTGATTATTAAGATTAATGAAGTTTATTCGATTGTGTTTTTATTTATTCGATTGTGATTTAAATCTTGTTCTTAATAACTTAGCAATAGGGTGAGCTAAGTGAAAATATTCAAGTTAGGCTAATGAGAGTTGGGTGAATTGATAGGTAAAGGATTAAATCAAACTGGTAGAATTGTGTAACAAGAGATCGAGCATAGGTTCCTAGTAGGTTAGTAGACAACTTTAGATCTAATTTAGTTTTTGAGTTAATTGCGAATCGAGATATCAGAATTCCAATAAATTGAATTAGGGTTTATCAATTAGGGTTAAGAATTATAAATCGAGAGAGAGTAATTCACCCTAGGACTATCTAGGCCCGTTGAGTCAATAATTGCATAATTGGTTGAGTTTCTTTAATTTCGAATTAAAATCCTCTTTCTCTAACTTGGCGATTTCTAGGTTAATTTTGGATTTGGTTGTGTGATTGCTTTTCTGTTACTTTTAGCACTTTTAATTCTCATATCCGATTATCAATTAATTTACTTTTCTGCAGTAGTTGTTAGGTTTGTGACTTAGCTGCCATTAGACTTAGGGCTAGTTCCCTTTCTCGTGGGATCGACACCTTAGGTACTACGCGAATGACTCGTGCACTTGCGGTAATTACCAAGGTTAAAAATATTGAAACTTAGAGCATGTAACCTTAAGCGAACAACTACTCTTAGTAAGCATCCACATATTAACTCTAAACATCTCATGCTTATAATTTGTGAGATCCACTGCTTGATCAAATCAAGGAGTATAACATGTGCTAATCTATCTGGATTAATAATGTCATGTCTTATTAATCTTATGACTAGGGATTATTTAGATACTAACATAATTTCACATGATAGGAATCTCATTATTATAACCTCATCATGATTTCCTTCATGCTATGTTTTGTATTATGGACTTTATTAATTCGATTTAAGATCGACATCGATTCATATATAAACGAACATCAAATTAATGAAATTACATTTTGTTTTATTAATCAAAATAAAGTTTGTACAAAAGTGCTAAAGGTGATTGCCTTTAGAGCACTACTCTAACAATCTTCCACTTGCACTAAAGCCAATCGCATTTGTATCTAATACCATAGGCAAGTACACTAGAATCAAATTTCATTTAAGGAAGTGGCTTAGTTAAAGGATTAGCGATGTTCTGATCTGTGGGCACTCTCTTTATCTTCATATCACCTCTTTCAATTATCCTGATCAGGTTATATCTCCTGAGTACGTGCTTAGACCTCGGATGAGACCTTAGTTCCTTGGCTTGAGCAATAGCCCCATTATTGTCACAGTATAAGAGTATCGGGTCTAGAATGCTTAGAACCACTCTAAATTCCATAAGAAACTTTTTGATCCAAATAGTTTTTTTGTCACTTTCGTAGCTGCAATGTACTTTGACTCGATCATTAAATCTGCAATCATCTCTTATTTGGAACTTTTCCAACTGACTGCTCCACCATCCTATGTCAAAATATAACCTGACTAGGATTTGGAATCATCCTAGTTAGATTGAAAACTGGCATCTGTATGTCCGCTCACTACGAGATCTCCATTTCCATATATCAAGAATACATCCTTAGTCCTTCTCAAATACTTTAGGATATTCTTGACAGCCATCTAGTGACACTCATCAGGATCCGATTGATATCTGCTTGTAACACTTAGGGCATAAAATATATTGGGTCTTATACATAACATAGCATACATGATTGATCCTATTGCCGAATCATACGAGATCGTACTCATGTGAGTCCTCTCATCTTACATCTTGGTACATATAGATTTCAAGAGTTTTATCCCATGAGTCATAGGAAGAAACCCTCTATTGGACTGCTCCATGCTAAACCTCTTTAGCATTTTATCTATGTATGTCGACTGTGGAAGACCTAGCAACTTCCTTGATTTATCTCTATAGATCTTTATTCCTAATATATAAGTTGCTTCTCTAAGGTCTTTCATGGAAAAATTATGGGATAACCAAATTTTGACTGATTGCAAACTAGAGACATTATTTCCTATTAGTAATATGTCATCCACATATAACACAAGGAATATGATAGCACTCCCATTAACCTTCTTGTACAAGCAAGATTCATAAGGATTTTGTGAGGAATCAAACTTTTTGATTGTCTCATCAAATCGGATGTTCTAATTCCTAAATGCTTGTTTCAATCCATAAATAGATTTTTGAAGCTTGCATACGCTTTTTCCATCTTTGGATATAAAGCCCTCAGGTTGTATCATATACATATCCTCAACTATGTTTCCATTCAAGAAAGCCATCTTCACATTCATTTGCCATATTTCATTGTCATAATATCAACAATGGCTAATAGTATTATAATGGATTTAAGTATGGCTACGGGGCTAAATGTCTCATCATAGTCAACTCCTTGTCTTTGACGATATCCTTTAGCAACTAGCCTCTCTTTATAAGTAATTACATTACCATCCATGTCGATTTTCATGAAAATCGACATGGATGGTAATGTAATTACTTATAAAGAGAGGCTAGTTGCTAAA
>JANQAP020000101.1:3614399-3624581 GCA_026874005.2 Erythroxylum coriaceum
ATTATGAAGTTATCCTATGGATGATCAATTAAATTAGCCAAGATCTCTCTTTTAACTAACCAATTAACTTAATGAATGTAGGTTTATAGAATGCCAATTCTCATTATACAACTCTAGACAAATAACCCAACTCAATCTCTCAATACATTGCAAGGTATAATTTCAACATTCATCAAAAGCTTCATTTATTCAAATAAATAAAATAGGAGTTTAACAAGAAGTTCAAAAGTAATCTTTACAATTAAAATGGCCACTCATGATGTCTATAGCATCCCCAATAATCAAATAATTCATCATACAAATGTTAGAAGAGAAAAAACAAAAGAAAACTAAATGAATCAAACTCCTCCTTTTCTTGGCCCAAATATGGAAAATCCAGCATTGGTATGCTCTTTTCCTAATTGTGAATGATGAACTTTGAATCTCTACCTCTCCCAAAGCTCTAAACCTGTGTTTTTACTCAAGGAGGCAAGTCTCACACGAAGCTACTTCATCCATAGGGGTTTATATCCTTATATAGTCCAGAAAACCTAAAAATAATTGAACCCCTCGTGTATCTTTGGGTTAGACATCCCACGATCATGGGAATTGGCATGAAACTCATGATCGTGGGTTCTTATGTTATGATTCTTCCTCTTCTCTTCTCCTCTTATGGTCTTTAAATCAATCACAAATGTGGACAAGCTCCATTCTTACATCAAAATGATCAATTCTTACCTTAAATCAACATCTAACATAAAAGAACATAATGATGATCAAACTAAACAAAAAACATACAAAATAGATCTTAAAAAACAACAATAATAACCTATTATTTAAGAAATACATACCAAATGCTTAGAAAAATACACACTAATGCACAACTATCAACTACTGATAAAGTTTTTATAGGTAAAAGAATTTGACGGCTAATCATAGGTAAAGAATCTATGACTGAGATGGACTAATGCATAATACTATTTGAGAAAGAAAGCCAATAGTAAATACAATAGCTCAAAGGCCAATCTTACATCTTTGATCAGCTCGTAAAGTTTAGAGAAGCAATATCAAGGTATGTTATTTGAGTAGTGGGAAATAAAGAGAACTCATCCCTAATATTTGATAGCTAGAGCAAGGCAAGAGTCACAAATGAGTATAGAGAGTACCAAAACATATTAACAAATTAACCAAGGAGACAAAAAATAAAGTGTTGATTGTGGGAAAATAGTGAAATAATGTTCTAATGAAGTTAACTTAAATTCTTACATATTACATCTAAAAAGCTCTAAGGAAGAATATTACAAATGATCATTGAAAATTCAAGGATTTTTATTAAAAATTCTTTTTAAGCTTGTATAAGATTCTAGGATTATAGAGTTACCGAGGACAAGTTGATATAGAACAATAATTTTCCCCATAAGATGACTTATCACCTTTGGCTAATGTTCAAGGGGAGACTTCCTACTCTAGATAGGCTATCTTACTTGTTTGCAAAGAGTACCTGCAAGCTTTGTGAACAAGCTCCTTAATCTCTAGAGCACCTCTACTTTCATTTTGCATTCTTAAAAGAAATATAAGGTACTATACTCAACATTAACTACATCTTATTTAATTCCTACAATTGGAAACACTTCACTATATAAATCAAATTATTTAGAAGCAAGTATCTTAGGCATAAGATTATCTTGACATTGGCTTTTAGGACTAACCTACCCTATACATAATATGGAAATAGAGGAATTTGAGAATGTTTTAATGATAAACACAACTAACCTTAATGTTCAAAGATGAAATTTTCAAATGGACGAGGGAACTCACCATTATTAACAACAATGCCGGATAGTGTAAAAAATAAATGGTCTATGTATAGAGAATTGTGTAAGAAAAAAATCTCAATCTTAAAAGTATCAAACTGGTATGTAGTCTAGGATTTACTACTCCTATATCCTCATACATATAAAACTATAAGCATAAAAGCTAAGCAGTAAAAATGCATAACCAGGAATCAGAATGCACTCAACTTATAAACTTTTTGCTTCTGGCTCTCCACCTTAAAAATAGAATCCACCTATAATCATTATAGAAAGTTAGAAGATGTAGTCCAACTTAACAAGCAATGGATAGTACATTATAGTAGAAAACTCAAGTAAGAAAGGAGTGTATATCATTGGTTCAACTATAACACAAGATGATAATGAGAAGCAAATGCCTCTAGTTGGGGATCCAAAAAGCATCCTACAAGCTAATTTTATACTAGATAATGCCTTGTTTATGATTATTACGCGTCTTATCTTAATGAATTACAAATGGTGTCTAAATACTGAGCTACTTATAAGTGTATGGTCTATATAAAACTCTATAATAACTTTAAGCCTTATACCAAATATGCTATAGCTTTTATAGGGATTGATCCCTTATTTCTTTAACATATTCTTCCATTTACATTCTAAACAAACTATCTTTGATTATATACTTAAATCTTAATCTTATTTTTAATTAAGTCATAAATCTTTGTCCCTTTTAACCTAAAAATTTATAGTTAACACTTTATTCCACATTAGCATTCAATAAATTTGATTAATAGTAATTTCAACTTGAATGTTTTAAAATTATTTAATGCTTATTTATAAAAATAAAAAAATTTAAAACTTAATTTTTTAAGAATGAAAATAAATATATTAATCCTTAAAAGGAAAACAAAAGTAATAGGGTTATTAAAAGCTTGCTGATTTACTCGTTCTGCATAGCTGGGTAGCTTTACACTAGCTAAACTAGTTTAATTCATTTACTACATGTATTCCAATATAAGTATAAGCTTAATGAATGTTCCAATTAAGGTTGATTTTGGAATTGAATTTGTATTTTTCATTGTAAACGAAGATATAAAACCTAATTCTATTGCACAAGAAGCTAAAAAAGACCTCTTTGATTATGCATTGATTGGAGAATATCCTTTTGTATTTCTCATCCCTTAAGTTGCTTACCAGATAAGACAAAGCCACTCTACAGACCCATCCATCTCCTTCATTTGTTAATTTCATCTTAATGCTCCATTCCACTATATCATGCTAATTTTGAGGGGCATTGGTAAGATTAGAGAGTTTGAAGATTTCAGTCTAAGCAAGACTGATGTATTAGCACTGAAAGAGCAAGTGATTAATAATTTCCAAAGAACTTCTGCATAAAATTCATTAATTTGTTAAATCTAAAAATCTTGCTATCATGTCTAAGGTAGTAAGTTTGTTTCTTACTCCTAACCACAAAGTATGAAAGGCTCGAGTTGTGTAAGAAAAAAATCTCAATCTTAAAAGTATCAAACTGGTATGTAGTCTAGGATTTACTACTCCTATATCCTCATACATATAAAACTATAAGCATAAAAGCTAAGCAGTAAAAATGCATAACCAGGAATCAGAATGCACTCAACTTATAAACTTTTTGCTTCTGGCTCTCCACCTTAAAAATAGAATCCACCTATAATCATTATAGAAAGTTAGAAGATGTAGTCCAACTTAACAAGCAATGGATAGTACATTATAGTAGAAAACTCAAGTAAGAAAGGAGTGTATATCATTGGTTCAACTATAACACAAGATGATAATGAGAAGCAAATGCCTCTAGTTGGGGATCCAAAAAGCATCCTACAAGCTAATTTTATACTAGATAATGCCTTGTTTATGATTATTACGCGTCTTATCTTAATGAATTACAAATGGTGTCTAAATACTGAGCTACTTATAAGTGTATGGTCTATATAAAACTCTATAATAACTTTAAGCCTTATACCAAATATGCTATAGCTTTTATAGGGATTGATCCCTTATTTCTTTAACATATTCTTCCATTTACATTCTAAACAAACTATCTTTGATTATATACTTAAATCTTAATATTATTTTTAATTAAGTAATAAATCTTTAGTCCTTTTAACCTAAAAATTTATAGTTAGCACTTTATTCCACACTAGCATTCAATAAATTTGATTAATAGTAAGTTCAACTTGAACGTTTTAAAATTATTTAATGCTTATTTATAAAAATAAAAAATTTTAAAAATTAATTTTTTAAGAATGAAAATAAATATATTAATCCTTAAAAGGAAAACAAAAGTAATAAGGCTATTAAAAGCTTGCTGATTTACTCGTTGCATAGCTGGGTAGCTTTACACTAGCTAAACTAGTTTAATTCATTGGCTACATGTATTCCAATATAAGTATAAGCTTAATGAATATTCCAATTAAGGTTGATTTTGAAATTGAATTTGTATTTTTCATTGTAAACGAAGATATAAAACCTAATTCTATTGCACAAGAAGCTAAAAATGACCTTTTTGATTATGCATTGATTGGAGAATATCCTTTTGTTTTTCTCATCCCTTAAGTTGTTTATCATATAAGACAAAGCCACTCTACAGACCCATCCATCTCCTTTATTTGTTAATTTCATCTTGATACTCCATTCCACTATATCATGCTAATTTTGAGGGGTATTGGTAAGATTAGAGAGTTTGAAGATTTCAATCTATGCAAGACTGATGTATTAGCACTAAAAGAGCAAATGATTAATAATTTTCAAAGAAGTTCTGCATAAAATTCATTAATTTGTTAAACCTAAAAATCTTGCTATCATGTCTAAGGTAGTAAGTTTATTTCTTACTACTAACCACAAAGTATGAAAGGCTCGAGTTATAAATGTTTACCCCATATAAGTTTGTAACAAGTGACATTGGCACTTATTTCACTAAAAGATTTCATACATGAGCTAGTGGAGAAATTTCCTATGTTGTTAGCTTCCATGTAATTTAACATCACTGTCTCCATTTACTATGAAATGTGGGAAGGATGAAACAACTAATATAGGGATGGAGCTTATATACTAGTTTTTGAGTGAAAGGGCTTGCTACTGTGTCACTTTGATTAATCAAGTTCTTAAGAAGTTAATGTCATCACATTAATCCAAAGGTCTAAATGGAGTTCAGTAATCAAACCAAAAGGAGGTATTATTGCCATTAACTATGACACTAAAACACTCCTTCCTGATTTTATCTCTTGCTTTAACTAGGAACTTCATTATAGTTGACGTATTAAGAGGAAGCTTAAGTTTCCTAAATTTTTGCTCTTTAATGTAGTAAAGATGTACACATTTAACCTATACAATTTGCTTTTCTATAGATATCTCCACACCTTCTTGGTTAATAGTACATGATTGGTTAATTTGAGGGAGAGAACATCCAAAGCTCCTTGATTCTTTGGTTTGCATATATTTGACCAAGCTACTTTTGCTCCTACCTTTTTCTCCTTGTAGCCTAACCATAGAAACCTCTTGAATGTTTTATCCATGGCTTTAGTGATTTCTTGAGGAAATACCATATTTGAATCCTAATAAACATTTAGAGAACTTAGAACTAAATTAATTAGTTATGTTCTGCCTACCTAAGACGAAGCCTTGGAGCTCCAAGTATTGATCCTTTTATGAATTTTATTAAGAAATGGTTTAAAGTTAATGTATACAGGCTTAGTAGAGGATATATGCCACATCTAGCTTTGCTAACATATAGTCCTAATATCTTGTGGAATAAATTCAAAGAATTAATGAGGGAGGACACTAAATCTCTATGTAACTTGCATAAAAGGAAGACATCATCAAAGTTGAGACTTATTAGTCTTAGCATTTGCATCTAGAATGGTATTTGAAGGAGTCATTCCTTCCTAAAACTCTTTTTTCAAGTCTGTCAAACACCTCCATCACTAAAGAGAACATGTACGGAGGTAGAGGGTCTCCTTGCCTGATTCCCCTATACCCTTTGATTATATTTGAAGGTTCACCATTTATCAAAATGTTATATGAGATAGTTGACAGGCATTGTTCAATCCAAACAGTAAAGGCCTTAGGGAAACTAAAAGCTTTAATTATGATAAGGATAAAGGATCAGTTTACAGTTTCATAAGCCTTCCAATCAATTGACAGAGCATAAATCTTATGGCTTCTCTTCCTATTATAATGAGTGAAAAATTCTTAAGCCAAGGTGATGTTATCACTTAATTGCCTACTAGGAATGTAAGCTCCTTATGAAAGGTCTATATAGGCTTCAAGCACAGTTTTCATTCTATCAACTATCACCTTGGATATCACTTTGCAAATAGTATTGCAGTAAGAGATGAAGCGATTATCCATCAAATACTTTTTCCCTTTTCCTTTGGGAATAGGGTTGATGAATGTTCTAATAAGTTCTTTCAGCATTTTTGTCTTCCAGAAGGATTCAAGGATAGCATCAACTACTACATCTCTTTTTAAGGACCAAATTTTAAGGAAGAAGTTAATATTGAAACCATCGGGTTTAGCTACTTTGAAAGGACTTAGAGAATTTAATTCATTTTTAACCTCTTTAGTGGGGATTGCAATCGGGGGCCCATTGGTTACCTCTTGTCGATTGATTTGCAAGCTTACAATTTATAGCTCTTAAATACCGTAAGTGCACATGTTGTGAAATGTAGCAGGTGAAGGGCTGATCCCACGAGGAAGTGTGAATTAATCTAATCCTACATTATCTAAGGCTAAAAAAGTTGATAAATTGAAAATAAAAATTGTAAAGAAAAGTAAATACGGGAAAGTGATTATCAAGAATTTAATTTGCAAGTTTAACATAATAGAAATTGAAATTGAGCAACACAAAAGTCACAAAGGGTATTAACTAAGAAGAGTTACCAAAGTATGAGAGGGGATTTTCCCTATCATCAATGCCAATCTAGTAAATTATGTATTATTATGGTGTCGATTCTAGAATATCGTAAGGTGAATTACTCTCTCTTGATTTATAATCATTAAACCCTAAATCATAAACGTTAATTGAATTATGGAATTTGCAATCTCTCAATTAACAAAAGACCCACAACTCTAATTAGATCTTAAGCTCTCTAACAAATTACCAGGTCTCAAATGGGATCTCTCTCCACACAATAACCGATATGATTAATCACATGGTCTATTGAATTACTTAACTCTCATTAATCCAATCTAATAATTTTTATTCAGTTCACCCTCTCAGTTTATTACTGAAATATTCAAGTTTCGCAATTAATCATAACACCCAATCAAAATAACACAAAATGACTATATTAACATTTAACTAAGGTAAAATCTCAAAGGAAAAGTTAGAACATCATCAACAACCAAGATCCATCATTATACAATCCACCATCATTTCATACATTCAATGAATGGAAATAAAGATAGAAAGGAGAAAGAACTAGCATCGGATGACCCAGGAAGGCAGTAGCATCAAAAGACCCACTTCCTCTCTCCTCTTCTTCCTTTTCTTTCTCTCTTCTTCTTCTCTCCCTTGAATTTTCCCCAAATGGCACAAGTGGAGGCTCCCCTAAGGTTTCTTCTTAACCCTTTTATAGGTTTTTCCAATTTAGGCAATCCTAGGGCTTTTTCCAAGTCCAAAAGGTCCGAAAAGTCCCTCGAGAAATCAAATCAGGAAGGTTGTCTATGTGCTTCCATCTTGCAGGCCATGATTGTGGCCTATAGTGCCAAGATCGTGGCCCCTAAATGAGCCTTCTATCACGATCGTGGTAGAATTGCCACGATTTTGGCTCCTCCCTGATGCTTCTATCATGATCATGGCTTTTGGGCCATGATTGTGGGCTTGGTTGCTCCTTCGAGTTTTCTCCAAATCTCCTCCATTCTTCTATATTTTCCCTGAAATACTAGCAAACACATTAAGGCACCTAAAAAACAAAAAATTGAAGCTTAAAAGTGTTCTCTAACCCATAAAAACACTTAAAACACAAATATCTAACTAAATAACCGAAACCTAACCTAAACGTGCATTATAATTCAATTTAACTACTAAACACATACTAAACTACTCATTAAAACATTATATAGTCTACGACTATCACCTTACCAATTTTTTAAAATTAAAAGTGTAAAATAGTGTCTTTTTTTAATTGGGTCTAGGTTTGGGCTGCCCAAGCCCAGGCCTACCCAAGGCCTAACTCTTCTAAGAAAAATGATGTCGTTTTGCTTAGAATAGTTGAGCATATTTGAGCCTGAGCCTAGTCCATGGGCCAGCTTATTGAGAACACCTAAATCTAGGCCCATAGGCCAGCTTATTGCCATTCCTACTCCTTAGTAGTGATAGGTTTAGAGAGAAGCTCAATTCCTGAAGTGATAGCTTATCTTGAATGATTTCCTTAATAAGATTTATTGAAGAAATAGTAAATGAAGGAGATCCTAGGGAAGCATGAGAAGTAGTTTTCAACTTCCTTAATAAATTGACTTGGAATGTTTAACAAAGAATCTATACCTTCTAAAGATATAATTTTGTTATGAATATTCTTAGAGACCACTAGTATATGGAAATAAGTTAAATTCCTATCACCATCTTTCAACTAGGTGATTATTAATCTTTTCTTCATTAGAGAATGATCAAAACTAACAGCTTATATAAAGTTATGTAGAGCCTACTTTTCTACTTCTTGAATCATTGGACATTAAAGTTTATTGTAAAGCTCATATTGAGCTTTATTAAGAGCCTTTTTGTATTAAATAAATAATGAGTATTACCATATAAAGGGTTTTAAGTTCTTCTGTTATATTATTTAGCTTCCTCGAGTATATATATTGCTTGGTACCACTGATATTAAGGCTGAGGCGTCTACAGACTACCTCATATATATATTGCTTGGTACCACTGATATTGAGGCTAAGGCGTCTACAGACTACCTCATTGAAACCTTTCAAGTTAATTAACAAGTTATTAAATATAAAAGCTATTTTGTTTAGAGATCTTACTGAATCAAAATGCATAATTGTTGCGGAATAATCCTAGAAGCTTAAATTTGGAAATATAGCTTTAGACTAAGGCAAGGATTGAAACCATTCCATATTGTATAAACCCTATCTAATTTCTTCCTCAAAAACATTTTTCCTTTGTTTATTGCTCTATGTATAAAAATTTCCTGTAAAAGGTAGATTAGTGACTTGTATATCAAGAATGTAGTTCCTCATTTCTTCCTAAAAGGACCTAGTATAGTTGTTTCCATCTACTTCCTTTAAAGATAGTTTCTGGAGCTTTTTTCTAAAGTGAAGACCTTCAAAAAGCATAATTAAGAGCATGAATGATGGAGATGTGCATTGTTAGGTTTTGATCATTGCATCTAGCTCGTAAATGGATTATTTGATTAGTTTTTATGGAGTTAAGCACTTCCATCTGGTTTTTATTAAACAGTGCCAAGACTCTCCCATTTAGGTACAATTATAATTGGTAATAAGCATCCAATAGCTAGACAAAAGGGAAAGGAGGTTGCAATTGTATTATGACTAAACGACATTTTTAATTCATTCTCCCAACTTAAGATTAAACTTTATTCATAAATGTACTGAACTATAATCTTATAATTATAACGTTAAATCATAATTGAACAAAATAATACTATAAAAACTTATTTAGTCAATTATCAAATTCTAGAATTCTTTTTAATAAAATTAAATTACGGAAGTCTTTGATAATATTATATTATAAAATAATTTGATATAATAAAACTTTATTATGTCTTTTTAATATGATTACCTTTTTTTAATTTTTTCACTATTTCAAATTAGTAATTATTTTAAATAATTCCTTGTTTTCATGTTTGTGCATAAGTAATTTAAGTTAATTACTATTTCTTTTTCTAGGACTTCATCATAATTAAGTATAGAATTTAATGCTTATATGTTTAATCAATCATACTTATATGTTTAGGTATAAAGTTTTCTCTTTTGTAAACGAAGAAATATACCATCTTTTTGTATCTCTAACACAAAAACTCAAAAATTGGATTGATTAATAATACATTTTATTTATCAACTTGAAAATATAATATATTTTTATTTTAGTGAAAGGTTCAGACATCTCTTATAATTTTTTTAAAAATATGTGAAAAACATCTAAAATCATTAAAAGTTCATGACTTTGCCTTTCGATTTAATGAAACACTAGAAATGACCATATAGAACTTTAAAAAAACTTAAGCAATATAGCATTCTTAATTAACCCACCCATAAATCAAAATATTTAATCTCTTTAGCTAAAAAAATTATCAATTTATCAATTATATCCTAATTTAAAGATCTAATGGTCACTTCTCATCAAAAATTTATAATTGAAATAAAAAAGAATTAGCAATAATAAATAATTTGTAGTTTTTTGAATCTC
>JANQAP020000101.1:3624681-3637765 GCA_026874005.2 Erythroxylum coriaceum
TCACTTCTCATCAAAAATTTATAATTGAAATAAAAAAGAATTAGCAATAATAAATAATTTGTAGTTTTTTGAATCTCTTTAAACCAAATTTAATTGATACTCACGTTTTTCCTACAATTTGTTATTAGGGATACCTCAACTTTATAATATGAGCGTCATATCATAGAAGGTTTTCAAAAATATTTAACTTTTTAATCATTTTATGTTACACTAGTTTGGAAAGTATAGAAGAATTGAAAGCCTTATATTTAAAAAAAAGGTCTAGGATAATAGTTTTCAAAGAAGAATAAAAATTTTTGATGAATATTTGAAAAGAAATAGACCTTCCCTTCTAAAATCATGTATGCAGTTGTAATGAATCTTTGTTCTCCTTAAGATGCTAACTCTTGAATATCAGCCTTATGTTATTAAGTCAAATTGATTTTAAACTTTGTAACTAATTTAGATCTTTTTTCCAATTTTGACTTTTTTATTAACTCTTTTTAGAAATTAAATAAAGAATTTCAATTGAAACTAGCTTCAAGGAAATAATGAGTTACACCAACACACTCAGGGACTCATTAACATTAACAATGGTATTGAAGCATTAAAGAAAGAAGCTACAATTTAATTAGTAGAATAAATATCATATAAGCATGACTTATTCCTTAGCCATGAGATGTCAATAACATGAGATCTTTACTCCCCCTTCCTAAATTCCATTGCTTGATCAAGCTTGTACTTATTTATTGATGTAGTTAGGCCCTTAACTACGATTGTTTTCCTTATCTTACCAATGAGCTTTGCACTAATAAGCATTATACTGGTTTGGATACCTTTAGAGATCCTGTTATTCCTTTCCATCTAGATCATGTAAACTAATGCTCTAAAAGTTAGTCTAATAAGCTCAGGTTGCTCTTTATACGAAAATTAAGTTTTACAGTTAAAGAGATGGTATTTTCCTGTAAAGGTAACTATATTAAAGATTGTAGAGAGCAAGTTTATGATTCCAAGATTGTACAGGGTAAGTTTATGATTCCAAAGTATGGTAGATAACATACAATTAAAGCAAAGCTATTTTATATCATTATTACAAGATTGATAAAGGACACAAATAGGATCCATGTGGAGTATTTCCTGAGCGTCTTTAGTACCCAGTCTTCTTTTAAGACAAGCTAAAGTGCAAAAGAGGCATTGGGGATTAGATTATGATTCCAAGTTAGCTTGTAACAATCAAAAGTTTCTTGTAAGCCCATCAAAAGATTCTTGCAAGATTGGTTTGAGAATTTCATAGAGTTATTATTGAGCCAAAGGATAGAATCCTCTTTTAAGGGGATTGGAAGGGAGGTTATATTTAATTAGTCCAAAACCCTTTAAAGCATAATATGGCTAACTCTAGCTATATATTTTTATGGTTGCTTCTATATTGACAGGTATGCTCACTTTGAGTATGACAAACTTTTATAGTTTATATAAAGGACCCAAATTATTTCAATTATCAAACCAAAAATAAAGTGTCTTTTCCATTACCTATATATGTTTGATTACAAGGCTTACTGAATCCCTTATCTAAAAAATTTGTCTTAGGGTCCATCATGTATTGGCTTATAGTTTAACTATCCATAGCTCTTACCTTTTGAGAAATGTGTATATATATATATTGAACCGAAAGTGACTCTTTTTTAGTGTAGATCTTCTAAATTCTCTTAATTAGAAGCACCTTGCTCAAGGTTTTGATATAATTAATCACTAGACTCCATTCTCCTTGGGCAAGCAGATTTCAGACCATTTTAGTGTAGGCACTTTAACTTTATCTTCAAGTCCAGACCATAGAAATTCCCTAAGCACCTTTTCCATATTCTTTATTTTCTTACTAAGAATCGCTATATGAGAGCTCCATCAGATGTGAAGATTGATAAAAACTAAGATGAAAAGTTGATGTTTTCCTTTATAAGAGAGAACCTTGTTTCACTAGCTTCTTAACCTCTTTTTGATCAATTTTGATTCATATTACGTAATTGACTTAGTTTCTTCTTCATTAATTCAACTAGAAAACTCTCATATATTGAACTTTAAAGTTTTATTTTGGCATTTAAATAATAGATTGATGGTATCTTCAAATTGAAGATATTAGGTATATAAGTTTATGGGTTAGGTTAATGGTAAGAGTTTAGTTAAACAAATTTTATCAATATATATATAATTTACCTTATAAGTTTAAATTTATTAGATAGATTTATTCTTCTAAATAGATTTTTAATTTTTGAAAACATTTTTAGGAATTAAGAAAAAATGAGAGGAAGTACAAAAATTAAAAAATAATTTTACTTATAACTAGAAAAAACCTTAGTGAGATTTTTTTTCAACTTTATAAGATTATTGAGATTTTTTTCAACTTTATAGGATGTTGTATTTATTACTTTTAACTTGAACTTAGAAAAGAAATATGGAAAAGAGGGAGAAGTATTATATAACTCTATCAGATATTAAAGGGAGTAATGATTAGTAGTTTAATGGTAACTATTTTCTATAAATATCATATTGAATTGATTTAAAAGACATTTGAAAGGTAAAAGAAAGGGGTAAAATCTTTATTAGACACAAAGTGTGATTCTACATCTAATATAGTGAAAAAGTTATCTCTATTTGATTAATTGCCCCTTTCGGTTAACCAAACATATAAACCTGAAATTTTCTATTAGTTGATCAAATAAAGCATTTGTTTAAACCTTTATACATCAAAATCCTATAAATGAAGAAAGAAACTGTCAAATTATAACTTTAGCAGCTATATCTTTATTCTTTCTTATTTCTCTTACGTTTAGGTGTATTTCCTCTAGGTTTTAGGTTTCTTGACATGTCAAATTATAAAATCATTTATTTTTTCTTATATTTTATCCTTGTTCATCATCCTTTCATAGATCTTTATAATTATATTAGGTTTCTTATCTTTTGAACATTATTCATTTTATTTAAGTTCTTTTCATCATAGTTAATTCTTACTTAGTTATTTTTTGGTTTCTTTATTACTTTTTCCCTCTTTAATTATTTCTTGTATAGGAACAGTTTTCTAAAAGAGTTTTTACAATTGGAAATTATCAAAGAAGTTCAAGAACACCCTAGATTTCATAAATTTTAACTTTGGCTATTCCTTATTTCCTTTTAAAAGAAATTCAAGATTATTTCATACTTAGTAGATTCGATATTACCTATCACTATATTTTCCTTTAATTCAATTATAAGATTTATATTTTTCTGTTTTTAATATGATATATTAGATTGGTTAATCTAGGGTAAGGATTTTGTTAAGATATCTCACTGATAATGACTTAATTTGTTGATCATAAATCATTTAAAATTTGTTAAATATTAGAGTCCAAATCACTAGTTAATTGGCTACTAACTAGTTGATCATAACTATTTATAAGAAGGAATGAGAGTTGAATTACAATCATTATAAACATGAGATACAACTTAGTAGTCAATAACTAATTTTCATTTTTTTAAGAAATTAAATAATGAGTGCAAACTGAGTGTTATGCTTTTATGTTATGACTCGTTTCTTATAGAGATACAACTTAGTAGTCATCCTTGGCAAATAAAATACTAAAAGATAGAGCTAGTGACAATAAGGATTGTTATAATTGAAAAAATAATAAGGATTCCCATTTGGAGCAACAATTTAGATTCGTTTAATGAGACAATGAGCTTAAAGAAGCAAAATGAATTCTAATTTTATTATTTTAACTTTTAACTTCAACAAAGATTTGTAGGCAAGTTGTAAATGGTGGTTATAGTTGGACTATATATGAAATGTATCTTCTAAATAAATAGTTGTTTGCTAGTTTGCTCAAACAACTCTAAGAGAAGAACAACTTTGTGCTTAGCTTATGTTTGAAAATTTCTCATATTCTTTTCTCTCTACAAAACATAAATAGCATTTATAAGGGAGATTTTATATGCTAGCATATCACCATTATAGAGATTATTATATAGGCATGACGAAAGGAGGAGGTAAAGTACTTAGATAAAAAACTCCTTTTTGTATGAAAAAGGAGTGTCCCCATTTAAAAAGTAGATGTTCAACTGATTCATCCTTTTGCTTGGATAATGAACAAGTGCTTGGAATGCTTATAATTGTTTTAATTTTATCTAAAGTGGACAATATCTATTTAATTATAAGCTAAATGGTGAAAGGTGATCTAAGATTAGCTTTTACAAACTATATTTATACCATTTGATCCTTAGAGCATAAGTTTTCAACGGCATCTTATAAAAACCATTAAACAATTTTCCTTTTGTGTTCTTGTTCCACCAAGTGGTGCCCTCCTTGTCTAGAAGAAGGTTTATATTTAATATTGTGGTAATGAGAGGACTTCTTAAAAGCATTTTATTGGATCCTCTTCTATATCTCAATAATTCTTTAACCATATCAGATCTTGAAATTATACTGTGAAGACCATCAAATTCAAGTGCTCCTTTAAGAGGTCTAAAATTAAGCCAATTATCATACTAGAAGTTTGTTGAAAGGCCATTTCCAATGTAGCACTTAATTTCCATTCTTATTAATTCCCTCAGTTGAAATTTTGAACCATAGTCTATGAAGCATCGTATTTAAGATGAATGGTCTAAAAATTTGCATTCCTCAAGTAAACAACATGTTACCATCTATCCAAAAGTATTTTTTTTTAATCTTTGATTAGCCTCTAAATTCTCTTGATCATAAGCATTTTGTTATTAATTCTGACAATGCCTAATTCTCCTTTCAAGTTTAAAAGACAAATATCACCTCATTTTACTTTGGCTAATGCATGCTTGAAAAGATCTTCTAACTAGAGAGAGCTTCTAAATAATCTCTTAATTGCCTTATTAATTCCTTTAAGAAGCATAAGACTTTAGTATTACTACATATAAAGACTATTTAATACATAATTAAAAAATTAAACTTTGCTAGCTTAAGAAAGATTTCCATGTCACCAATTTGTGATTTACTATTGTATCTTTTATGATAGTCATTAGAGGGTGGCCTCTAAAAGTGATTGGAATACCTAGATAGGTAAGAGTGGGCTTCTTAGTTTTCAATCATGTCAAAGAGGAGAACCATTTAGCTAGGTTTTGTGCATTAAGAGCAAGATCATATGTTCTTTTCCTTATTAATGGATAATTATGAAAGTTGATTAAAGGTGTTTATTCTAGTCATTAAAGCAAAAATGGAATTGGCATCATATTTTTAGAAGATTGTAATTCATCTGCAAAATGAAATTGTCTATCCTTAGATTTTTGCATTTTAAGTGGAATTTAAAGAGCTTCTCATTATTGATGACTAATTTGATAAGTCTTAAAAGTACCTCTATACTTAGAATGAAGAGATAAGGAGATAAGGGATCTTCTTGTCTTAGACCTCTAACTCCCTTAATAAGCTTTATAGGTTCTCCATTCATTAATAAAATAAAGGAATTTGAGGTTATACACTACTTAATCCATCCAACAAAGACATTTAATAAGTTGAAAGCTTTTAATATGCTGATTACAAAATTCCAATCTATATTGTCAAACACTCTATATAGATGAATTTTGAGTGCATAAATTTTTTTGTTGTATGCTTCCTGTTATATTATTGGAAGAGCTCCTAAGCTAAAATAATTGTATCCCCTATTTGCCTATCCTTTATAAAAGCTCATTCAAATGAATCAATATATTTGGAAAGCAAGCACTTAAGCATTATTACAATCATCTTGGAAATGATTTTAAAGATTATATTAAAACAAGCAATGTGCTTCAAATCTTTTAAAAGATAAGGAGAAGAGACCTTAGAGATTAGACAAATGAAGTTTTTATTAACCTCCTTCAACGTCTTACCATAATTGAAGAATTCTAAAATTTCTTCTGTCACTATTGTTTAATATGCCAAGCTTTTTAGAAGAAAAATCCATTCATTAGAGCCTTATTGGGGTTGTAAGCAGAAGAAACAAAAGGGTTTAACAAGAAGTTGAACATCACTTAAAGAAAACCCTAAGGCCCTGTTTGGTTGGTGGGAAAGTAAAGTGAATTTGGAATCTGATTCTTCAGAAAATAAATATATGGAAAGTAAAGATATTCACATGTTTGGATACTTATAAGAATTCTAGTAGGAAAGTTGGGTAGATTCTTATTATAGTGTTTGGTATGCAACAGTATTTCATAGAATGTAATTTAATTTTGACTTGTGTTTTTAATTATATCCCTAGTAATTTTTGATCTAATATCCTTTCCAATTCTTTCTGATATCCTTTCCTTAATCTACTGCCATTTTCACCATCAAAATTTTCACTTTCTTTTGAGGGTCAATAGGCTCCTCCAGCTCTTCCACGCGACTATTTCCATTGGACATTAAAGGCTTGGCTTTGAGTGAGAGGACACAGCGTGAGTCGAGGTTGTAGAATAGGATACGGAGGGTTGTGAGGCGTATTGCTAGTTATGAGGTTTTGGTGTTGAAGAAGAAGTTTTGTTAGACATGGGTTTTGACGTGAAAAACAGAGAGTAAAGAAGAGAGTTTTTGGTGGGATTGTAAGTCTGGAAGGCAAAGTTTCACTTCAATTTCCATGGCTTTGTTTGGTAAATGAGAAAAGCTAAGGAAAAATATGCTTACTTTTCTACTTTTGTATCTGCTAGGTGGTAATCTAATTTATAAATAGAGATAAGTTCCAAAATCTTGTGATAATAGTAACTTGTGAAGATTGGCGGAGCAAAAATATCTAATATTCTACTAACGGGAGAATAATAAGAATAGTTGAAGAGCAAGAGGTAGGGTTTTATAAAAGAGTTATAGTAGAGTTGTAAGAGAAGGAAGGGTTGAATTGACTAATGTATTTTTTAGATTAAAATCCCAAGGAAAGTAATCTAAATACTAAGGGGTGATGGGATTTAGAATCTAAGTAAGGGATTTAGAATCTAAGTAAAGTGTTACTGCTTTCCCTAGATTGGGAAAGTTTTTACTTTCATAACTACTCAAAAAAAATGAACCAAACGTGATAATATAAAGTTTAGGGAAAAGATTACTTTCCTAAGCAAGAATCCATGCCAACCAAATAAAGCCTAATGATTTTTTGTCTTTACTACCATATCATTTGTAAGAGGTATGATTTTGTTGATATTTTTCATTATAAACACTAATTTATGAAATGAATATTCTTATTCCCTTTTTTACTCTGAGAATATTTGAGCAATGCAGCCTTCCCCTCTTCTTGAAAAGCCTCATCTGATAGGGAATGATAGAAATTATATTATACCCTATTTAGTTTTTCCCTTGCTTTTATTATTGCATGTTGAGTATTTGCAACAATCCTTTTATTTAATGCATTTAATTCATCCTTAATCTTTTTATAATTTTCTTTAAAAGTGAAAAGTTTATGTCCTTAAATTTTCATATATACCTTTTTGGATTGCTTCCTTAAAACCATCCACTTTAGCCAGGAGATTCTCGAATCTAATTGGATTTTTATTTTTTTTAAGGATAGAAATTCTAAATCATTATAATGGTGTGATTAGAAAACATAGGATTATAGAATAAGGTTGAGTTGTTTGGAAAGGTGGATAACCATAAGCCATTAATAAAAGCCTTGTTAATCTTTTTCCTTAAAAACCATCTTCCTTTGTGGTTATTACTCCATATAAAAAGATCCTCCATTTTTAATCTACCACTTTTATGTTGCTTACACAATTTTTAAAATTTTCAAAGAAATTTCTAACATGAGTTTCCCTCAACTTCTATAGGATGGAGCATATTATCAAAATTGCCAAGTAGGATCCATGGTGAACTAATGGCAACTCTCAAATTGTTCAACTTGCTTAATAGATTGAATACCTGGAATGCATGGTTAAAAGCATATACAAAAGTTATTTGAAAACCAATTTTATCTAGCTTTGTTTTAACCAAAAGATGGATAAATTATTCCTTAATTATTAAATGAATCACTTCAATCCTTTTAGGGTCTAGAGAAATTATTATTCTACCATTATAGTATCTTTGGTGATCTGAAATCATATGTTATTGCTTCCTTAAGAACTTTAGGTTTCTACAACTTCTTATTTTATTTTAGTTTCCAAAAGGCCCCAAAAAAGGTTTAATAACTCCTAAAAAATCTTACAAAGCTAATTACATATTGGGGCATCAAGTCCTCTTACATTTCATGATAATATAGTCATAGATTAGGGGATGTTTTAGATCCTTTCCTTTTTCTATTAGATGTCCTTTTACCTATAGCTTTGAATTCATTACTTAATTCATTTCCATATTGCTTTTTGCTTGTATCTAGGTAGTTAGATATGTGATCATTATGAGAATGATTTGCATTTTGATAATGAGTTTTGTACTTGCAATCTCTTCCCCTTTTGAGTTCTTTATGGAAGCATTAAAGGGTAAAGATTGAACCTGATCAATAGCTATAGGGCTTCCAATCACTATTTTGTAATTTTTTGTGCCATCCTCTAAGGAGTAAAAATGGCTTAAATAACAATGTTCGTATTTTTGTCAAATGCAGGTGGGATTAGATCTTCAACCCCATATCTCTTTTCTATTGATTTTCATTTGACATGATATCAACTAGCTCTATTTCAGTAACATTAATAGTCTCTCCAAAATATAGGTTCATAAGCTTTTGATATTCATCTAATGTGAGTCTTCTAGCTATAAGTTGCTATATTTTATTCTAGTTGGGTTGATCAAGTCTCTATGGGTAGGTTACAGAGAATGAGTCATCAAAGAGTTTACCATCTTCATCTAATCTCATGAGATGGGAATTTCATCATGGAGTATGTCCTTAATGTCTACCAAGAAGTAAACTCATATATAATAAACCTCGTCAAACTAGTAGTTGCTTCATATAGGAATAAAGGTTTTCTATATAGCTAGTAAGTGGCTAATCCCTTTAGTTATATAGTACTTTAGTAAAATATTATGGATGTTGATCCATAATAACACCTGCCTTAGCTTGTTTTTTTAGAGTTGAGTTCTAGGATTCCATTTTCGGATGAGAAAAGCCTAATTGTTGAAACGTCATAGAACAATTGCAGTGATACTTTGTGCTTACTCCACTAGTTTAAAATTGAACAAGAAAATATTTTTCTCATTAATTAAAACTTCTTAAAGACCTTATTATTTTCAGTGATAAAATAGCGAAGCATTTAACACTAAAAAGGGTAGCATTTTGTTTAAGAAGAAATCAATACGTATGGTATCCCATCTAGAGGCACCTTCCTTTATGATATCTATATGAGGATGAACTATGGTGATACAATTTTCAGTTTTGATGGGGGCAGTACTGGAGCTTTTGTACTGAAGTAGCATCCCAGAACTTAAAGGTAACTTTTCTTAATTTAAACATTACTAGAAGTAAAAGAAAAGGGAGGAAGGAGGGAGGGAGGCAGTAAATGACCTAATTATGAAGTTAAAACTACTAAGTTGTTACTATCATGGCCAATAATAGTATTAAGGGGACGAGTTATAAAAGAGCGAGGAGAAGCGGATAGGTGAGAGAAGCTCGGGGTTCAATATTATGCTAAAAAGGGAAATAAGAGAAATTTCAAGGAAAGCAACCAAAAATGCATAATGAGAGGCTAGAAACTAAGAAACCAAAAAAGAAGGAAGGAAAACTAAGGAAATAGTGAAGCAAGAATGATTAGTGAAGAAGAAGAAAACTGATGGAGAAGTAAGAGAAGTTAAGAAAATAAAGAGTAAAAGAAATAGGAATTATACATAAGGAATAACTGAGAAAAGAGAGGAAGAATAGGCAAGTTGAAAAATGGAAAGTTGAAAAGCTTAAACTAGAAAAGCTAAAGGAACTAAGAATAAAAGAGGCTAGCTGATGAAGAAGAAGACATTTTGAAAAGGAAAGTAACAAATGCATCTATACAAAACATGCAAGAATCAAAAGAGAAGTTAGAGCTTCTCTATTTACCTTAAAGCAATCCTATTAAGCTCATCTTCCTTGTCAATTTTCATAATTTTGTTAGTAACTTATAACAAGTTATTGATTATGAGAGGAAGTCATAGAAATCAAGAAAACTCATATCCTAGATAAACATTTAGTGGTTTTTTATTATTTTTAAGTGTTTAATTAACTTAATTAATCGTAATTAAATTCACACTTTCGTTATTTAAAAATTTTAGTGATTAATAATTTTATAACTAATTTTACCTTTCTTATAAGTTCAATATGTAACTTTTTTTTGAGAAGTTAAAATTTTTATTGAAGGATTAAAAAGGAATACAATAAATGGAGAGTAGCAAGACTCTCCTACAACTAAAGAAGACTTTGTTAGGAGACGCAATCAAAATAAAAATGACGATGCTCTATGAATAAATATGGAGACTTAAAACGACTTAGTAAAAAGAAATTTGTAAGGTTAACCAAAGAGATTATAATATGACAACCACTTGAAGCGTTGAGTGATGAAAGTGGAAATGGTTTCTGGCTCTCAAGAAAAGGGTCTTGAGAAGGTTCCAAATTAGGGCAATTTGGGATACCAACATCTTCAGTAGAGAGAATAATGTAAGTATGATCAATCCAAGCCGATCTTGTACTTTCTTTATCTACAAACACTGATCAATGTAAGTAGGGATTTTGGACCTCAAAAAGCATCTTATTCCTCTAGGGGGAAGATGAAGATATCAAGCAGTAAGGGAATAGCCTGTAACAACAATGGTGACTTTCAACAAGTACTAACTTTACCCTATTCCACATACTTCCTCTTTCCTTATGAGTGCTACATGTGTAAGATTTAACCCAGATTCCATGCTCTAACTATATGGTCACTACACTTAGGTAGTACGTTAGAAATAAGGATCAATTCTCTAATTTTCATGATTAGAGAATTTAATACCTATAGCTGAGACTGTGTTCTTCCTTTGAAATTTGCAAGTTTCTCTCCTTCTATATCTCCTCTAGGCTAAAAGCCAATGAGGTGATATAAACCCAACTATCCCCTTGAGGGTTAGTTGTTAGGGTTCTTAAGTTTTCTAAGATGACAGTAAGTAGAATCCCATCTGAGCTCCAATGGATCTTCTCCTTAATTTTCCTCCTTATGCTTCCAGCAAAAGGGCATTAAAAAAAAAAGATGACCTCTCGTTTCATAATCATTCCGACATAACACAAGTAATTTCCAGGTTTAAGAAGTGCAGTTTGTCCATGGTAGCCATCTTATTTAAAGTAGCTAACCATAATAAATAGGAGAATTAGGTCTTAAGGATTTATGCCATATGACAGGGTACCAAGCAATCGAAGGTTGTCCTTAAGTTAGCCATTCCTTGTATACCTTATTTGAAAAAGATCCTGGGTTTTGGTTTAGCCAAGAGTATTTATCTTAGGTTCTGCAATTTAGGGAGTAGGCAGGAATAAGGTGATGTACTGGGGCTAGAAAATCAACCTATGTGTTATCAGTTATGACTATACAGACGTTAGCCTTAAGAGGTATATGACTCCAACATTATACAGCAATAAAGACTCAAATTAATGGACTATAACCCATCCCGTTATCAAACAAAAAATGGGTTGTTTCCCATCACTGACTCTACATGTCACTCTGAGCTCCATAGTGTCCTTAAGTTTCAGCAAATTATTGATGAAAAAAGATTGGGAGTCTTTAAGTGTAATAGACCATAAAGATTTCACTTTTAGGATATGAGAATGTAACCACTTAGTCCATAGAGAATCTTCACTGCACAAAAGATGTCAAATTTTTTTTAACATTAAGATCTTGTTGGTAATCGCTATAGGAGTTATACTAAGTCCCCCTTCCTTTTTCGGTTTGCAGACCTTATCCCATTTAACTTTAATAACCCTCCCTTCTGAGTTATGTTTACCCTATAAAAACCTCCTGAGTAAGGTTTCAATTGTATTCACTACACCTTTAGCTAGGAACATACTATGTTGGACCCCATTTTCGGAGCCCAACTATCCGGAATATCAAAGACGTGAACATATTATCCTATAAGGTTGTTTCCATGGGGTCCTTCTAGCCAAAACTAGTTCCGGCAGTGGAATCACAAATTTACTTCTTCAGAACAATTGTAGCTGCATATCTCTAGTTTATTATGAAACGATTGGCATAACTTTTGATAGAGATGTCGGGTTTAGACCATTCAAGTACAATTTTGAAGAGGACTTCGATTTCTACAACTTCCATGAAGACCCTGAAGAGAGATTTTTACATTTAGAGGGTCGAACTTTGCACATTTTTAAAACTATCCCGAGAAGGTCCGCCTAATGGACATAATGTCCCTCCAAAGGGACATGAACTGAGCTGGGACACAAACAAACCCGAGAAGGTCCGTTTAATGGACATAATGTCCCTCTAAAGGGACATTGGCGATGCTGGGGGTCCTAACAGACCCGAGAAGGTCCGTTTAACAGACCTAAAGTCCATCTAACGGACATAGGTGTTACCCAAACCCCTCCAAAGCCTCTCCAAAGCTTCCTACATCCATTCTAACATCACATTCACTCATAACCTTCCCATTTTCAATTCTTCTAAAGCAATAACACTCCTTAAACATTCAGTTACCAACTTGGGTGCATTAAACTTCCAAAACTCAACTCAGATGACTCATCACATACATAAACTCTCATCATTCACCATAGTTGTTATGTACAAACCTCCTATGCAACATCACCACTTAAAATGCTCATATCTCTCAACTCCGATATCCAAAAATTTCATACTTTATATCGTTAGAAAGCTAGCAAGATAAGCTACAACTTTCATGAAGACGACTATGGCTAATTCTACCTAAATCGATACAATTTTTCCTTTAAATTCCGAAACAATTTCTACACCTATGGAAGACTTGAAATAAGAAATGTACAACTACCAAAAGACTAAGCACATACACATAGGAAACTTCTTCAATGTGCTAATAAAGCACATACACATTGGATGCTCAATTTTCAATGTGCTAATAAAGCTATCCAAAAGTCTAACCACTAACTTAGTACAAAAGCTAACTATCTTGGAATGGGTCCAAATGCCTTGCAAGGATCACTGATCTTCTTGATCTACACCTGAGGAGTGGGAAAATATTGGGTTGAGCTACACAGCTCAGTGGCTAATATATTTATAGCCATTGGCA
>JANQAP020000101.1:3637865-3655164 GCA_026874005.2 Erythroxylum coriaceum
TGGATCATTGGCAGCAACTTGTCCACCTATGACAGCATGCTTCCCACGTGAATCTCCATGTAATCCTCCATCTATGGCAGCAAGCTTTCCATCAAGAACAACCTTGATTCTCATCATATTGAGAGTGATAAGTCAGATGAACGCCACAAGGAATAACCTTGATAAGTTCTAAGTTCAATGAAAAACCAGCAAAGTGAATATCCTCACCAAAAACATAAAACAAATTTCAATCTGACTTCTTATACAAAGGTAACAATTATATAGGCTAAAGAAAACCCTAATCAATCTTCTAACAATAATTTATTCCTAAAAATAAGGAAATCCCTAAGATATAGGAAAACCTTTTCAAGCCTAATTCCTAAAGCCAAATATAAAAAGTGGACTTGTTGGCAACCCAAATCAATTAGAAATCTCCTTGAAATCATCAAAATAACCTAGTCTTCTAATTAGGCCAAATAAACAACTAATTAGGCCTATTTAATGCGTTAATTAAGGTGATAGGGTTGATTGATCTCTCCAAGCCCAAATCAACTTCTATTGTTACTTGTTTAGCCCAAACATCTTCAATCAGTCCATTAAGAGCTTTCTTCATCCTTTTAGCTTTAGCCCGACTTATTGGACCTCCACGAATGTGTAATGGATCATCAAAATATGTTGAACCAGATTGCACCATCCTTTACATGTCCTTAGCTGGGTTTCCATTATTGACCATGGAGATGCAAGAAAATGAGGTTCTTCTTGAAGGTGCTAAGGCATTACCAAGATTAATTACTTATCATTGTGTATGAGATGTTGGACAAAACTTAGTATTTGATGAACAAATCTTGGAATCCAAGTCTGATCATCACGCATGGTTTTGAAGGAAGCCCTGTCTGCATAATTAAGATGCAATAACCAATTGAGCTGGTTTTGTTGATTTAATTAAGCCCAAATTTACCTTTTTGTGTAAATAAGGCCTTATTAAGACTTGTTCCTTAATAATTTCGTCCTTATCTAGATAAATCAAATTGTTTCCTTAATTTAGGAGGTATTCAAATTCAAGGTTGATTTGTATCCTAAAATTAAGGATTTCCTTTCTTATTTAGGTCTTTCCTATGTAGGTATGAACTAGGAATAGGTAAGAAAACCTTTTCCTTATAGGATTAGGATATTATGATGCCTATTTAAAAGGTCATATGATGTATTACGGGATTATCATTGTTATCAACAAAATTTTTTATTTTCCAACAAGCTTTGGTTATTCTTTTGTGTTCTTTTTTTTAGAAATTAAAAATTTTATTGAAGGATTAAAAAGGAATACAACAAATGGAGAGTAGCAAGACTCTCCTACAACTAAAGAAGACATTGTCAGGAGACGCAATCAAAATAAAAAGACGACGTTCTATGAATAAACAAAGAGACTCAAAACAACATAGTAGAAGGAAATTTGTAAGGTTAACCAAAGAGATTACAATATGACAACCACTTGAAGCGTTGAGTGATGAAAGTGGAAATGGTTTCTAGCTCTTGTGAAAAGAGTCTCGAGAAGGTTCCAAATTAGGGCAATCTGGGATACCAGCATCTTCAGCAGAGAGACCAAGGTAAGGATGATCAATATAAGCAGATCCAGTACTTTCTTTATCTATAAACACTGATCAATGTAAGTAGGGTTTTTGGACCTCAAGAGTAGTAAGGGAATAGCCTATAATAACAATGGTGACTTTCAACAGGTAATAGCATTACCCCATTCCGCATACTTCCTCTTTCCTTATAAGTGCTGCATGTGTAAGATTTAGCCCAGATTCTATGCTCTAACTATATGGTCACTACACTTAGGTAGTATATTAGAAATAAAGATCAATTCTCTAATTTTCATGATTAGAGAATTTAATACCTCTAGTTGAGACTATGTTCTTCCTTTGAAAATTTGCAAGTTTCTCTCCTTCCATATCTCCTCTAGGCTAGAAGCCAATGAGATGATATAAACCGAACTATCCCCTTGAGGGTTAGTTGTCAGGACTATTAGGTTGTTTAAGAAGACAGTAAGTACAATCCCATCTAAGCTCCAATGGCACTTCTCCTTAATTTTCCTCCATATGCTTCCAACAAAGAGGCATTGGAAAAAAAGATGATCTCTCATTTCATAATCATTCCGACATAGCACCCTAAGTGTCGTCTAGATTTAGGAAGTGCAGTTTGTCCATGGTAGCGATCTTATTTAAAGTAGCTAACCATAATAAATAGGAGGAATTAGGTCTTAAGGATTTATGCCATATGACAGGGTACTAAGCAACCGAGGGTGTCCTTGAATTAGCCATTCCTTGCATACCTTGTTTGAAAAGGATCTTATGTTTTGGTTTAGCCAAGAGTATTTATCTTAGGTTCTGCAATTCAGGGAGTAGGTAAGAATGAGGTGATGCATTGGGGCTGGAAAATCAGCCCATGTGTTGTTAGTTATGACTTGACAGACTTTAGCCTTAAGAGGTATATGACTCCAACATTGTACAACAGTAGAGAGTCGAATTAATGGACCATGACCTGTCCAGTTATTAAACCAAAAGTGGGCTATTTTCCCATTATTGACTCTACATGTCACCCTGACTCCATAGTGTCCTTAAGTTTCAGCAAATTATTAATGAAAAAAGATTGGGAGCCTTTAGGTGTAATAGACCACAAAGATTTCCCTTTTAAGATATGAGAATGCAACCATTTGGTCCATAGAGAATCTTCATTACACAAAAGATGCCAACTTTTTTTCAGCATTAAGATCTTATTGGTAATGACTATAGGAGTTATACCAAGTCCCCCTTCCTCCTTCGATTTGTAGACGTCATCCCATCTAACTTTAATTAACCTCCCTTTTGATTTATGTTTACCCCATAGAAACCTCCTAAATAAGGTTTCAATTGTCTTCACTACACCTTTAGCCAGTAACATACTAGCTGACTAATAGACTTGAAAAGAGATCAACATTGATTTAATGAGTTGGAGTCTACCTCCAAAGGATAAAAACTTGTTTGTCCAATGATTAAGTCTTTGTTGAATTCGTTCCACCAAAGGGTAGCATTTAGAAAATATAAATCTTTTTGTAGAGATAGGCAGACCTAGATAACACAAAGGATATTTGATACCGGTTAAATAAATAATGTAGCTAATTTAAAAGTTTGTTATTACTTTTTTTTAGTTATCTTGCCATCTCATTTTATTCATTGCAAAATTGCTTTAGTTGTTAGTTTTTTAGCTTAACTCCTATATATAGGGGGGCCACCATGATGTAAGGATATCAAAATTAATGCAACTTCTTCTGCCTCTAAATTCTCTGCAATGTGATGTCACGACCCAAGTGTCCCCCTGTAGGAGAGCTATGGAGCCACTGGAGAATAAAGTGTTTCAACTGAGACTGACCACCAACTTCCCCTTTTGTCAGAGCCGCTGATTTTATTCGCGTACTTGGAGTGGATGGTAGCATTATGTTGCAGAGATGAAATGATTGCTTGAAGCTTGGGATCATTGGTCCAACCACGAGAGAGGAGGGTCATAAGATCAGGAGGGGCTCCATCGAGAGCCATACACAAAAGTCCAGTATTGTTAACCCATGAGAGAGCATCCGCCGCGACATTTTCTTTGCCCTTTTTGTAGTGAATTTCAAAATCAAACCCCATCAATTTCGTAAGCCACACACATTGCAATGAGGGAGTCACCTTTTGCTCAAGGAGGAATTTGAGGCTTTTTTATCATACGAATGATAAAGGGCTTGTTAATGAGATACGATTCCCACTTTTTAACTGCAAAGATGAGTGCTAATAATTCCCGTTCATATATGAAATATTGTTGGTGCTTGGTGCTAAGACTCTTGCTAATATATGCAATGGGGTGATGATCATGCATTAGAACCACACAATTCCTTGCCCAGATGCATCGGTTTCTACAATAAAAGGCTTGTCGAAGTTGGGCATTGCTAGAATAGGAGCTGTCATAAGTGCCTACTTCGGTAGTTCAAATGTTGCTGCTGCCTTATCATCCCAAGTGAACCGTCCTTCCTCAAGAGGTCCGTAACTGGTCAAGCTAGTTAGCCATAGCCTTGAATAAATCTTCAATAGTACCCAGTGAGTCCCAAGAACTCCTGAAGGTCTTTGAGAGTGCTAATGACTGCCCAATTTTAGATAGTAGCTCGCGGTCTTTGATAGATCCATGGCTACCCGCCCTTAAGAAATAATATGGCCAAGGTATTCCACTTTCGAGACCGCGAAGGCACACTTAGCCCTCTTAAGATACAATGTATGCTGTCTAAAAGTAGTGAAAACCACCTTCAGATGCTCAACGTGATGATGGAGAGAATCACTATATACTAGAATATCATAAAAAAATACAAGGACAAACTATCGCAAATATGGCCGAAATATATCATTCATTAATGACTGAAAAGAGGAGGGTGCATTTGTAAGCCCAAAGGGCATCACCAAGAACTCATAGTGCCCCGAGTGAGTTTTAAAAGCTATTTTATACACCTCCGAAGGGGACATTCGCAACTAATGATATCCAGCATGAAGATCCAACTTAGTGAACATGGTTGCTTAACCCAACTCATCAAGGAGTTCTTCCACCACAGGTATAGGAAAACGACTCCAAATTGTCTGCTTGTTCAACTTTAATCAACACAAAGGTGCCACGTGTCATCTTTCGTTCCCACAAGTACTACCGGGGCCACATACAGACTACAACTTAAATGGATAATTCCCTTATCGAGCATTTCTTGAACCAAGGCTTCAATAATATTTTTCTGAACTGTCGAGTATCAATAATGTCATTTATTCACTAGTTAGAAGCCAGGTGCGAGTGGAATGCGATGATCGAATCCATCTCTGAAGGGAGGCAAGTGAGTTGGTTCTTCAAATAAATCCCCAAACTGAGATAATAGCACTTGAACTTCATGTGGGATGTCTCCATTCAATTTTGCATTGACAAAAAAGAGGCTTACAGTAGATACATCAGACACAAAATCTCCCCATCAAAGATATGTAGCATGGCCAGCTGTGGGTTGTTATTATCAAGTAGTCGATTGGCCACCTTAGCCTTAATTGCCTTTACCGGAACCTGTTTTGAACCCTGCAGAACATGTTTCTTGCCATGATATAAGAATTCCATAGATAGTTGTTGAAAATCCCATAATATAGGGCCCAAGGTTTGTAATATAAAATCAGCCATGGTAGTCAATATTCCTCCATTTGCCACCCAGACCGGTAATGATTTAGTGAGAATTAAGCGACAACCCAAAGTTCTTGCCATTGCCTTATCTAAAAAATTGTGGGTGCTCCCACCATCTATAAGTATATGGAGTATTTTTTTTGGTTGTGTGTTCCGGTTACTCTCATGGTTTGGAATTTAGTCGACTGTGAGAGAATGGACTGATATGTGGGGTGCATTTTCATCCACTCATTCTACCAAATCTTCTGTTTCATTCTCTTCACCCTCTAAAGCTTCCTCTTCTCCCTCAAGGACAAAAAGTTGAGCTCTTTTATGTTTAAGGTGATGACCGGGGGTATAAGGTTCGTCACATATGAAACATAATCCCTTAGCTTTTTTTTCAATTTCAGTGGGGGTTAGACGTTTTAGTGGTGCGGGTAATAGAGGGGTGGACAATTTTTGTGGAGCTAGGGTTATTTTGTGGAGGGGTGGTGGGGCTGTTTTGTGGGTGTTAGGGTTAGGAGACCAGTTTTTTTGTGGGGGTTTTTGGATTGAAGGGGGCTGCGAATTTTGGTTGGAGGCTTCATACAACTTGGCTAGTTTAGCCGCTTGGTGTAAGGTGTTCGGGTTGAACATCCTGATATGCTTTTGGGTGCTGTATTTGAGGCTGGTAAGGAAGATACTAAGGGCATGCTCATTGGGTAGTGACAATCTAGCAAGTATGGACTCAAACTTATCATAATATTCTTGTACCCACCCGATTTGTTTCAAGCTAACCAACTCCAACATCGGATCATCGTGTATTCCCCTAAATCATTGGGTTATGTCAAGTATGTACTCGGGCCACCCTGTGTATAGTTCACCTCTATTACTCATGTAAGTGCGATGCCATTGTAAGGCTTGCCCATCTAAGTGAACCGATGCAAGGCGAACTTTGGTCTCGATAGGGGTGTTATCAATAGAAAAGAATTGTTCACACCGATATAACCATTCCTTAACAAACGTACCATCAAACTATGGAAATTCGATTTTAGCCAACCGGGTGAGCCACATATTCTTTTCATTGTTTTTTGAAGAGTTAACCCCCTCAGACCCCAAACCATTTTCCCCATAATTATGATTAGAGTTACCTGGGTTAAGCGTCTCCATTGATTGCTGAACTGCTGTCATGACCAAAGCTCCCAGTTCCGCCCTTAGTGCCTCAAACTTCTGATCAAAATTAGATGCTAATTGCTCATTGTGCTGGGTCATTTTCTTCATGTTTTCTTCCAATTCTTGGAGAGTAGCATGAGTCATGATTGACCCCGCAGCAGCTCACAATCACCAGCCCACCCATAGTCAGAGGATGAAGCTCTGATACCAATGATGTAGAAAAAAAATGATTTGTGGCTATTGGGGGATTCAATGAACCCGGAAACAACCTTCTATGAGCAAACAGATTGAGGAGTGATGAACAATCTACGGTGCTCAGAGAAAAGATAGCCAAAGTGCAGAGAATTTAGAGGCAGAAGAAGTTGCATTAATTTTGATATCCTTACATCATGGTGGCCCCCTATATATATAGGAGTTAAGCTAACAAACTAACAGCAAAAGCAACTTTGCAACGAATAAAATGAGTTGGAAATAATTTATCTAATTTGCAAGTTTGTTATTACTTTTTGTTAGTTATCTTGCCAGCTCATTTTATTCTAATTTTTCTCTTTTTAACTGGTCTTTCATTTCGAACTCATTAGGGTCCTAATATGTTGGTATTAATTATACATTCTAATTCTAATTCTATTTTGAATTAGAATTAGATAGATTAAAACTCTTTTTAATTATCTTGAATTCTCTAATTACATAATTTATAATCATAAATCAAGATTGCATCTAGCAACATGTCATGACCACCTAAATATTAGGAATGTTGAAGTGGTACGAGTTCATGCATAGTTATGATGTATAATTTAATCATTTTATTATCTAATGTTCTAATTAGGCATAGAGTTTGGTTTTAGTGTCTACACTTTTAAAATACCAATTATTTTGGTTTTTACTAATTAGTAATTAATTTATAATTGATATTCAGAAATATCTTTTGAAATATAATTCACTATAGTTAGATAATTTCTTAAATCACTACTAATAAAGAATAGTAGAATATTATCCCCAATTACTTTAAAGTGATGAATCCTTTATTGAGTTAATTATCTCTATAGGATTCCTACTATATCCAAGTACTGTCAGAAAAGTAACCTTAAATAGAATAGGTCATAATTAGCAATAAGATATAGTAGTTCTCATATGACATATTTTGATAATCTCAATGTAAGGATCAAATATGTAACCATCATAATAAGGAAATCTACAGACACATAAATAATATTTCTTTTGAAGAATCAGGTCATGATGTATACCTTACTAGGAATAGTAAGAACCAGCAATCGAAATTAATAACTTTGTCCTAGAATCGTATAAGAGACCAAATTTATGAAAGGAACTTGGACCCATTATTTATATAATCAAATAAGACCCAAGTAATAAAAAAGGTTGTAGACACCATACTCAAGGGTAAAGAGGAGGAGATGAGTGATGAGTAATTGAATTATGAATGCCACATGTTAAAAACTTCATAAGTCGAAGAGTTTAGTAAAGAACCAAGAAAAAGAATGCCCTCTAAAATATTATTAATGATAATTCTGTAACTGAATTATGAATGCCACATGTTAAAAACTTGATAAGTCAAAGAGTTCAGTAAAGAACCAAGAAAAAGAATGCCCTCTAAAATATTATTAATGATAATTCTATCTTATATAAACATTTGTTCCTTTATAGATGAAGGCATAAAACCCTTAAATCCAAATTTAAATCCAATTATGATTTGGATTTTGAAACATTCAACTTGCCTAAAATAAAAGAACTTCGAAAATAAACTTAATTCCCTAATTTACAACTATGAAATATGAAAACAAGTCAAAAGATTTGCAAAGAATAAGAAAAAAAACAAATACAAATCGAAATTGGCAAGAAATCCCTCAAAATTAGGAAAAACAATTCAAATAGTCAATGTTACTTGTCATTCTTGCTTCTTTGTTAAACAGTCAACTTTTAAGAGCCATGCAATCTTTTTACTTCCTTGAAGAACAAATCAAAAATAAGGACATCTCAATTCTATAACATGGAATGAAAAGTGTAACCTATCAACAACCACATATATAGAATCATTTTCTCTTTTAGACCTAGGTAAACCCATAATAAAATTCATAGAAATATCAATTCATGGATGTTTAGGTATAAGAAAGGAGTATAAAACTGATAAGGTTTAACTTTAGACTTGGCTAGTTTACGTATACACTTCTCACAAAATATTTCAACATCATGCCTCATGTTAGGCATTTAAGAAAAATATTCATGCAATACATCTAAAGTAATGGCAATACCAAAATATCACATTAAACCTACCCTATGAGTATTTTTAGCAAGCAAATCATGCAAGAATTTAGGCAAACTCAATTTATTTTCTCTAAATAAAAACTCATTATGCCTATAGACCTTGCCAAAGCTAGTTTCTCACATGTATTAAACACATTAGAAAAATCATAATCATTAACATTCAAATCCCATGATTTTTGTGTCTAAAGTAGAAGTAAAGCATAAATCCTTAACAATGCATCGACCACCATGTTTTCCTTACCTTGCTTGTATTTGACCAAATAAGGAAATGTATGAATAACCTCAACACACCTTGCATCTCATTTGTTTAGCATATTTTTCCCCTTCAAATGCTTCAAGCTTTGATGATCCATATGAATTACAAACTGTCTAGTTAATGCTCAAAAAAGTGCATAAATTGTCACAATTGGGATAATTCAATGTGGACTCACTTAGCTTTTCACTAAAATAAGCTACGACTCCCCAACATATTTTTATCACTTCAATTAAAGGAGTAGCTAAGCCATTATAATCCTTTACAAATCTACTATAAAAACTAGCTAAGCCATGAAAGCTCATAACATCACTTACACTCTTATGTTTTGGCCACTACATTATTGCCTTAATCTTTTCCTCATCAACCTCTATACCGTTAGCACCAAGAATTTAACCCAAAAAAATTAAATTTTTTAGTTCAAAAGGTACACCTTTTAAGATTAGCATACAATTTAGCTTCCCAAAATACTTCAAAAAACTTGCCTCTTATGGTCAACATGCTCATCACAATTTTTTAAACCAAAATATCATCAAAATAAACAATCACAAATTTTCTAATAAAAGCATGGCAAACATGGTTCATAAGTCTTATCAATGTAATAGGTGCATTATTCAAACCAAAAGGTATAACCAAGAATTCGTACAATCCACATTTTATTTTAAAGATCATTTTCCACTCATCACCAACTTTTAAGCAAATTTGTTGATATCTACTTTTTAAATCAATTTTAGAGAACACACAACCACCATGCAATTTCATCAAGCATATAATCTAATCTAAGGAATGGGATGACTATACTTTGTAGGAAGGCATGTTAGGCAGTGGCGCACCTGGTACTAAGTCTATTTGGTGCTCAATCCCAGAAAGAGGCAAAACCAATGACAAATCTTTACGAAACATATATGATAATTCACGCAATAGTTGTTGCAAATCTAGATGAATTCGTATGGCCTCCATCCCTTTAGCTTCCTTTAAATCCAATACAAAATCCTCCTTACATTCTCGCAAATTCTTTAGAAATTCAGCTATTTCAACAAATAGCAACTCCTTACTTTGTTTGTTTTCTTTTACATTGAAGATTTTAGAAGATGGTAACAACAACAAAGTGATTTGTTTTGTGTCCATCTCGAATGAATAAGAATTTCTAAATCCATCCTGATTTACCCTCATATCATACTGCCATGGTTTCCCAAGAAGGATAAGGCGTCCATTGAGATTACGTCACAAAGAACCTTGTCTTTGTACTTGTTTCAAATCGAAAATGTTACTACAACATTTTTAGTTGTCTTTAAATCATCCCCTTGTTTAACCATCTCAAGGTGTATGGTCTAGAGTGCGTTTTAGTAGACAAGTTCAATTTCTCATCCGAATAAGTTGAGGTAGCATTAGTACAATTTCCACTATCCATAATTAAATTGCAAAGCTTTACCACTACTTGTGCATCATGTATGGAAAAATTGCTCACATTGTTGTGCATCTAAGGGGACACAGACACTTTCTACCTTTAGGACATATATAATCATCAAAGACTCCCCTTCCTCATCTGCTTCTACTTCCCAATCTTCAAAAACTTGATCCTTGATTTGACCTTCTTGTGGGGTAGCATGGAGTTGTCGTGAGATTTCTTCCTCAACCTCTTGCATCTCTTAATTCGTCATGACTTGCTTTGTAGGACACTTATGTTGATAGTTCCCAAACCTTTGGAACTTGAAGCACTGCTTGATATTTTCTTGTAGTTGAAGTTAGACATTCACATCTTTCTTGTTTCCAAAATTAGCACCTTATGAACTGAAAATGCTTAGTGATTAATGTTATGTTGTACTTAAGATACTTATTTTTGGTTTATATTTTGTTGGAACAAGAACTAAAATAAGCTAAAAACATATCTTTGGAGCTTTCCTATTGATGTTCAATCTTATTTGCCTTTGTGGAACAAGAAGGAGATGAATTAGGGTAAAGATGAGACAAAGTGATGTGAATAAAAAAGGAGATGATTTGACCAAGGGTGGAGATAACGTCAAGAAGTAAGATCCTCCAAACATTCATGGAGGGCCAATGACAAGAGCTAAATCTAAAAGGATGAAAGAAGCACTATCTTGCTTTCTTGAAGACATTTGGAAGAAACAAGCTCACCTAAATTCTAGCAAGAGTCTATGTATGCAAGAAGATCTTAAAATTATTAACATGATTCAAACATACTCAAATCATGAAGAAAATGATCTAGCCCACATTGTTTGAATCAATACATCCCATTGAAGAATAAAACACCAATTAGCCTTGATTATGTGTGTCTAGATCTTGGCTATTATTTTGTGTTATTTTGAACTTTAGTAAGTTGGGCTTGGTTTATTTGTTGTGTGAATTTAGCATTCTATAATTAGGGTTTTAATTTATTAAGAGTGATTTTCATTGTCTTTTAATTAGAATAAGGAATTACCAAGCTGAACTATTTATGGGGTTGTCATTAAACGAGCAGTTACAATTTGTGGGGCTGTCATTAAATGGAAAGTTACAATTTGTACTAAATCAGAATTGAATGTCGTGTCTTAGCCTTTGTTCTATATAAGCAAGGTTGATTCTCTTTGTAAAGACATGATTTGAAGAATATAAAACATTTGAGTTTTTTTTGTGAAGGTTTTGTTCAAAGTTCTTGCATTACTTTGGAACTTATCAAACTAATTCATTTTGCGGCATTCAATACCTAAAATCTTTTTCTTTTTAACTTATCAAACTTGTTAAGTTTGTGGCAGTTTGGAGGATTCAAATTGTTGTTCAAATTATTTTGTCAAATTCTTACTTTCAAATTTGAACGATCTAGCTTTCCATCAATTGTGGAGGTTGTTAATTTGCATTCCATTTGTATCTTAGTTCTTTAGCTATTAGGGTGTATAGTTGCTAAATTGAAGATTTCTGTCATTTGGTATTAGAGCTTTTTGGCTCAAGTTTGAGGTTTGTGTATCCTTGTATTTTTTGTTCATCTGGTTCTTCGCTCAACTTTCTTCTTCTTCTATACTAGAAACGTGGCTATCTATTTTGTTCTTTCTTCAATTTCAATTATTGTTAATCTTTTTTATTGTTGATTAACAAAATTTTTTTTAAAAAGTATGCAGTAATTGAGCTCTAACCTTTAATAGAGTTTGTACAACTTGAAATACCTTTTTTTTTCTTAGACCTGCCCCTTGTCCTCCATTGAATTACTATGATCTGAATTGTTTGTTTAAGGAACTTAGTTAATCTAAGAACCTATAAACAAAACAAGACTGGTAAAAGGCAAGAGAGTCAATACTAGCATCTTGAAAAGCCATATAAAGTTTGAAACATGAGCGGAGTGATCCATTAATTGAGTGAAACGTAAGGGGTTTGTGAGATTGTTCTATCTTTTTTTATTTTCTAGGTTTAAGACATGTCTAATAAAGACACAGAAGTGTTCTTCCTCAAATGATCAAGTAATTCAAGCATTACAAAACAATTTGAATGAATGTTCAAAATGATAGGAGATGTAAGAGATCATTTAGAAAAACATAATGATACACTTGCCAAATTGCTAGGTGAGCCACAACAAGGTAACCAGCATTTGTCTATAATTATTATGGTGGAATTGCAGATGATGACCAAGCTACCATTATTGGTCTAGACGTTAATCCTAGAAGCCAAAATAGGAGATGACATTTTGATGATGTGGAGCAAAATATAGGCAGCATTAAATTGAAGATTCCTCCTTTTCAAGGGAAAAAAAGTCCAGATGGCTAGTTAGAGTGGGAAAGAAAAGTAGAGATGATCTTTGAATGCCATAACTATTTTTAAAAAAAGGTAGTAAAATTAATTGTTGTTGAATTTTGTGATTATGTTATTGTTTAGTGGGATCAATTTTGTAAAGATATGTGTAGAAATGGTGAGAGACCTGTGGAGACATGGCTGGAGATGAAACAAAACATGAGAAAGAGATTTATTCCTAGCCATTATTATAGGGATTTGCACCAGCATTTACAAACTTTGACACAAGGTTCCATAAGTGTGGGAGAATATCACAAAGAGATGGAGATAGCCATGATAAGGGCTAATGTGGAGGAGGATCATAAGACGACAATGGCTAGGCTTTTGAGTGGCTTGAACAAGAACACTGTTGATCTTATGGAATTACAAGACTATGTGGAGATTGAAGATATGGTAAACGTGACCTTGAAAATTGAAAGGCAGCTCAAATGCAAGGATATAAGAAATCATGATTCTAAACGTTATTTAGGTTCTTCTTCTTCTTGGAAATCGAATTGGACTAAAAAGGATGATAAACCTCTTGTTAAGCCTAAATTTGATGATTCTAAGAATAAAAATGAAATAGGCAGTAAGGGTAAAGGTGAGAATCAAACTAGAGGAATTAGGTGTTTTAAGTGGCTAGGAATGGTCACTTAGCACGTGAATGTCCTAATAAAAGGGTAATGATCATAAGGTGATGGAAACCTAGCTAAGGATATGCAAAGGATGTTGCAATTTGGTTTAACATATTTTGACGATCTATTACACATTGGTGGAGGTCCAATAACTCAGGGTAAAGCTAAAAGGACGAAGGAAGCTCTTAATGTAATGATTGAAGATGTTTGGGCTAAACAAGCAGCAATAGAAGCTTATTTGGGCTTGGAGAGATCAATCGGACTTATCACCTCAATTCATGCATTAAATAGGCATAATTAGTTGGTTATTTGGCCCATTAGAAGACTATGTTATTTTGATGATTTCAGGAGATCTCTAATTGATTTGGGCTACCTAAAAGTCCACTTTCTATATTTGACTTTAGGAATCAATTTTGAAAAAGCTTTCCTTAATCTTAGGGATTTCCTAATTTTTAGGAATAGATCATTGCTAGAAGATAAATTAGGGTTTTCTTTATCATATATAATCGTCATCTTTGTACAAGAATTCAGATTGGAATTTGTTTTAGGAAATTAGTGAGGTTATTCACTTTATCAATTCTTCATTGAACTTGGAACTTATCAAGGTTATTCCTTGTGGCATTCTGTTGGAATTTTATTGCTTAAGTGCTACAAATTAAATTTGAAGCACCAAGATATATTTAAAAGTGCTTGGGTTTCATGTAAGGAGCTAACCCTCAACTCAAGGGAGCTCAAAAAAGCTCATGTAAGCTATAAGTGGCTTGAAATTACTTTCCCTTAGCTGAAATGTCTAAAGTTAGCTTAAGGTAAGCTCGTGGGAGCTCAATAAAACTAGTTAATAGCTAGAAAGCTGGGTCAATCGAACTCAATTGAGATTACCATGACTCATCTTTGGTTCTTGGGAATTGAAACTAGCTATAAATGTGTTCACACTAGTTAAGCTAGAAGATCTAATTAAGGAGCATGAGTTGGAGTTGAAACCCAAAGCTTAATGGAAGAAATTGGTGGTGCTAGATGAAGGAATCTAGCGTGCTTGAGTGCACAATGAACACTAGGGTGTACCATGAGCTGTAGCATGCCATAATGCATCCTCCCATGCATGCACTTAGAGTGCAAGTTCATTGTCTCCACATGGATATATGAACTCGGCCAAGAGGTTGAATTTGGTCAATATGGAAGATTTATCATGTGCCTTGTTTTAGAATAAACATACATGACACCCAATGGTTGTGTTGTTTCGGCCAATGGTTGTGACCATTCAGCCAAAAAGGAGTTCATGTACGAGAATGAATGGTCATGAGTGTACGATCAAGACTTTAAGTGAAGATACATGACTCTTTGCCAAAGGACGTGTCCATTGGCCAACAGTCATGTATCTTCACTTAAAGTCTTGATGGTACACTCATGAGGATGTGTCCCTTGGCCAAGAGTCATGATGTTTTGCCAAGAGACGTAACTCTTGAAAGAGTCATGAATCTTCAAAGGCACCTTTTGGTAGTGCTAGATGAAGGAATCTAGCATGCTTGAGTGCACAATGGACACTAGGGTGTACCATGAGCTATAGTACGCCATAATGCATCTTCTCATGCATGCACTTAGAGTGCAATTTCATTGTTTCTATATGGATACATGAATTCGGCCAAGAAAGGATGAATTTGGCCAAGGGGGAAGATTCATCATGTACTTTGCCTTAAAATGAACATACATGACATCCTTTCACCAAGGTATGTCTACTTTGGATGAAAGGATGTGTTGTTTAGCTAATGTTTGTGACCATTCGGCCAAAAAGGAGTCCATCCACAAGAATGAATGGTCATGAGTGTACAATCATGACTTTAAGTGAAGATACATGACTCTTTGGCAAATGATGTGTCCCTTGGCCAAGAGTCATGATGTTTCACTAAGAGACATAACTCTTGGAAGAGTTATGTGTCTTCAAAGGCACCTTTTGGTGGCCTACAAAGGGAATTTTTTAGTTCCTTTGAGAGAGTTTTCTTTCTTTTGCCGACACCCTTGTCGAAAATGCTCCCTTCTTTCCAGTCTTCATGCATTGAAACACTCTCCCATAAAATAGTTGTTAAGCTTATTAAGAGCATTGTGGGTGAACCATAAGGATTGCTACTTTCACAAGTTAGCAACTCTTCCAACCTTAGTGCATTGTGATGAGATTGGTCTACTCCATCCATTCCAACCACGACAAGTTGGAGAAGAAGGAGAAGCCATAGTGGATCTTCACAAGGGAGGCAAAACATCAAGCATACAAGGAGTTATTCTGCTGCCTTTCAAGTTGGTATATTATCATCCTACACTTCTTAGTGACATCTGTAGGATCTTATATGCTTATGAAATCATGAGGTTTCTTATTTAAGTTATGATCTAAAATCAACATTATAACCCCAACCCTTAAGAACATGCATAACCCAATTCAAGAAAATTATGAATTGAATGACACAAGATTGAAAGAAGAACAACAAATAAAGACGCCACAAATTGACAAAACAAAATCAATTGGATAATTCGCATACAAAGCATGAAAATCGTGCAATGCATTCTAATTATTCAACAAGAACAATAATAAGGATAAATCTTACAAAATAATATCATAAAATTGTGTCCCCTAGTGATAAAAGAACCTCCCTATATATAGGAGAGGGGTTGAACGAAAATTAAGGAATAGGAATTACCTTAAACCTATAATTACTTAGCCTACTAGGAAACTACTTTTTATTAAACAAGATCTACTAGGAAACTAACTTTTTAGAAAAAATATCTACTAGGAAACTAAATTTTAGGAAACAAGACACACTAGGAAACTAACTTGTAGGAAGCAAGAGACCTTATAGGATTTGGTCAACTGTCCCTTACAAAGAAGGAAACCTACTAATAGAAAATTCAGCCATGGGACTTATTTTTCAATTTGGGTTGGCCCAACTTCTTCAAGACTTATTAATTGGACTTGCTTTGACTCCTTAATTGAAACAACTTAGACTTAGGCTTGAGATTGGGCTTCTTTAATTAAATTATTCAAAAGCCCCTTGCATCCTTTTGTTCCTAGCCCTTGCCATAGGCCCAACAATACCCACAAGTGGATGCCACATCACTAGCCCCTTGATCAATATCATTCCCTCCTTCTTCAAAAGGATTCATCCTCGAATACAATAGATCTTTGTCAAGGAGTTCATTAACTTGACATTGTATCTCTTTTATCTCCTCAGGTTTAGCTCGATAAGTTGGTTGGTTGGGAAAGCTCGAACTAGATAGGAAATCAATTGGTGCTCAATTCCTCAAAGGGGTGGAAGCCCCTTTGGCACCTCCTCAGTGAAGATGTCCCCGTAATCTTACAAAATATTTTTAACTTCACTAGGTAAATCACTGGGTAGTTCATTAGTAGCAAAGCAGTTTTCTTTATAAATCATAAGGACAAAATAGCTCTATCTACATCTCTCACACTCGCATAAAAGCTGTCTTTTTTCTCACTAGCTTTGCGCTTTTCACTCTCTCGCTTAACTAGTGCTTCCTTTTCTTCTCTCCCCTCACTTGATTTTCGAGGCTTACCTTGTCTTTTCTCTCTCTCTTCTCTCAATTTGATTTGTGCACCTACAACGTCTTTAGGTTGGTTTCAAAGTACATGTTATACCATCCATTACAAAAGAATACTTTTTAGTATATCCATCTTTATTCGTGCTCCTATTAGACTCCCATGGATGCCCCAAAAATATGTGACATGCATCCATAGGGATAATGATGAGAGACCCAATAGGAACTTGTCCTAAAGAACCTTCCACAAGGTAAAACTATGCCCGGGAATGACTAGAATCAAATGCACATGGAAGCACAAGAAACAAAATTGAAAAGATAGAAATAGAACACAAAGAGAAAAGGGGTTATACGAATGATGGTCAATGGAAAGAACCCTAAGAGAACTTGTCTCTTAAAGCCTTAGCAAGAATGTTGGTCAATGGAAAGAACCCTAAGAGAACTTGTGATGGAGGACCATCAAACAAAGCCTTGGAAGATATGTCCAACATGGGTTTTGGAGCCCAAGAAGAAGAACCAGCCA
>JANQAP020000101.1:3655264-3670176 GCA_026874005.2 Erythroxylum coriaceum
ATGAAAACTTACCTCTAACAAGTTGATTTCCTCTTCTTTTCTTCTTCCTTCCAAGTTTCCCACAATTTTCCTCCTTTCCTAGCTTCTCTCACGACTCTCTCTCTCCTTTCTTTCTCTTCTTTCATGTTTTCTCTTCTTTCTTTCCTTAATTTTCGTTTTTCTCCTTCTTATGTGCAAGACACACTTTTCCTCTTCCCATTATGCCCATAATGAGTGTTAAAAGTCATTCCTACCCTTCCTTTAATGCTTCTTGACTTTCTTAACATAGTGACATGCCAAAAATTGCCCTTATTCCTTCTTAAGACATTAATTTCACTAACTAGTGAAATAAAATCCTACTAACATTGAAATAATTAATAACTCCAATAATAATTCTATCATGACCTCATAATTCATGCTAAGGCTATCATGCTTAATTCGAAAAAAATATTTCAGGGGCCAACATACTATCCAACCAATAGACTTGCAAAGAGATCAAAACTGATTTAATGAGTTGGAGTCTACCTTCAAAGGATAAAAACCTATTTGTCCAATGATTAAGTCTCTGCTGAATTCGTTCCACCAAAGGTAGCATTCAGAAAATAGAATTCTTCTTGTAAAGATAGGCAGACCTAGATAACACAAAGGATATTGTTTTCTTTCCATAGAATATATACCAGCTATGTCAGGTTCCAATCCATCTGCGCTAGCAGCCAATACAAAATGGCTTTTTGCTAGGTTAATTTCTAGTCCGAACAATTCACCAAACTATTTTAGAGAGGACATCAAAATCTGAATAGAAGGAGGATGTGCCTTACAAAAAAGTAACAAATCATCAACAAAACAAAGATTAATTAAAGATACTTTCTTGCATTTATTGTGATACTTAAAACCTTTTTCCTTATCCACATTAGACTTAAATAATAAGCTTAGCACCTCCATACAGAGGACAAACAAATAGGGAGACATGGGATCTCCTTGTCAAAGCCATCTCTTTCCTTTGAATAGTCAAGATGGTATACCATTCACTAACACTGAATAAGATGAGGTGGTTATACAAGCCTCTATCTATTTAATAAATATAGAAGGAAATCTCATTACCTCCATCACCATAAGAATAAAATTCCATTCAACACAATCAAAGGCCTTCTTGAAATCTATCTTAAAAACACAGTTAGGTAGAGAGTTCTACCTTTGGTAGCCTTTAATAAGCTCCTGGACAATAGGGATGTTGTCTCCAATCATCCTTCCTTGCATGAATGCTGTTTGATTATTACTAACCAATGTCCCCATAACTGCCTTGAGTCTATTTGTGATAACTTTAGAGATCACCTTATAAAGAAAATTTAAACAAGCAATAGGTCTGAACTCATCAAAGGAGTTTGGGTTACTGGTTTTAGGAATTAAGTAGAGGAAGGTTTTATTTATCTCCTTTAATAGTACACCTGTAGAGAAGAATTCACTCATGGAGTGTTTCACCATCGATCTATTCTCACCCCAAGCTTTCCTGAAAAAGCATCCATTTAGACCATCTAGACTTGGGGCTTTGTTTAGATTCATTTGGGACCTAACTCCTTCAATCTCTGAATCATGGATAGGCCTAGCTAAATCGAAGGCTTCTTCTGGAGATAGTTTCCTCGTAATAAAAGAGTTTAGTAATTGAATGGTGGCTAAGGTATGAGTAGAGTGCCCATAAAAACTACTTTAATGCTTTCCTGCCTCCTCAAGGATTAGTTCCTATTTGTTGAGTAACCTACCGTCTGTAGCTCGAATTGTAGTTTCTTCTCCCCACGAGTAAGTTGTAGAAAAACTTTAAGCATTATACAACCATTTAACTCTTACACGTTGCTTTATAAAACTTTCATGATTCTAAACAACAGAGAGATAGAGATTGAGTTTCTCCTTCTCTAATAAAAAAAGTTGAGGATTCCTAGGGTTATGTGAGAGTCGCTCTTGAATTGTAGAGAAAGCACTCTTGAATCTCTCAAAAGCATTAGTAGTAGATCTACTCCTTAAAGCATTTAATGATTTCAATACATCTTTGATAGCTTTGAGCTTCTGGACACAAATAAACTATTTAGTACCATATACGACCTTCCTCATTCCTACCTGTATAGCCTCATGAAATCCTTCCATATTTGCCAAAAAGATGTTAAATTTGAAAGGGAATTTAACTTTCTGTTTGAGGAACATACCCTTTATCCTGGCAGGAGAGTGGTTAGAGAAAAGAGGATCCAGAAAGGAGGCAAAACTTATAGGAAAATGATGTAACCAGCTTAGATTTACTAGTACCTGATCAAATTTTTTACTTGTTGACCAGTCCCTAGCTTGCTTGTTACTTCCAAGTAAATTTGTGACCTTGGAAATTAAGATCAGTAAGGCCTATGTTCTCCACACAATCCTTAAAATCAGATGTGAAATTCCTCAAGAGGGTATTGCCTTTAGTTTCAGTTCTATATAGTGTAGAGTTAAAATCACCACTGATAAATAAGCAAAATAATATCGTTTAATTACATAAACAAAATAATATTGTTTTGTGTTACCTAAAGGTTCAAATTTTAAGTCAAGTTGGGTTGCACCATAGAGCCTGAGTCTAAGTCCAATTGAAAACTTATTTAAAAAAAAGGTTTGAGTTTGACTTAAAATTTGATCAACTCAAACAGATTTTGTTGACTTCGAGTTAAGATATATTTGTAAATCTTATTTAAGTAGAGAAGACATATTCAATAATTTAATCAATAAATAATAAAATTAGTAAAAAAGATAACAAAAATGTTAGTATTTAAATATTATTTTATCTATTATTCAAAATGCCTAGTTTATAGATACCAGGCATAAAGAATCAAAAATAAAAAGACCAAAGGTAGACGATAAGGTTGGTAGACATTATGTTTTTACATTTGTCAATGTGCAAAATAACATTGTTTAATTACATAACAAAATAATATTGTTTTGTGTTGTGTTAAAGGTTCAAATTTTAAGTCAAGTTGGGTTACACCATAAAGTTCAAGTCTAAGCTCAATTCAAAGCTTGAATTTTCAAAAACATTGTTTGAGTGCAACATAAAATTTGGTTAACAAACAGATTTTGTTAACTTCGAGTTAAGATATATTTGTCATTCTTATTTACATAGAGTAGACATAAACAGTAATTTAATCAACAAATCACAAAATTAGTAAAACAAAAATGTTAGCATTTAAATATTATTTTATATATTATTTGAAATGTATAGTTTATAGGTTATTACATTCATTTAAAGATTTATTTAATATATGCACAAAAGATAATAGTTATAATTTTTTTAATTATAAAAATATTTTATTGAAATGAATATAAGTAAATAGATAAATAATATATGATTATAAATAAAAATACCTATAATGGTGCTTTCATATATTAAAAATCTTATAATTTGTGCACTTATCATGATCCTAGTTCTTTAAGTTATATGGAGATGTTTTATTTTTATAAATAAAATTTATAGACATCAAAACTTTTTATCAAATTATAAGGGTTATTAATGCTTAACTATATTGGAAATAACTTCTCTAATAGTTAGGAGTAAGCTTACGTACTACTGGATCTCCCCAAAACTTGTGTATTAACAAGAATTCTACTAGATATTATTGTTATGTTGTTTTTGGAATTTTATAACTTAAGTGCTACAAATTCCATTTGACGCACCAAGATATATTTAAAAGTGCTTGGGTTTCATGTAAAGAGCTAACCCTCAACTCAAGGGAACTCAATGAAGCTCATGTAAGCTATAAGTGGCTTGACATGACTTTCCCTTAGCTCAAGTGTCTAAAGCTAGCTTAAGGTGAGCTCGTGGGAGCTCATTAAAACTAGTTAATAGCTAAAAAGCTGGGGACAAGCTCAATTGGACTCAAATGAGATTACCTCAGCTCATCTTTGGTTCTTGGGAATTGAAGCTAGCTATAAATGTGTTCACACTAGTTATGCTAGAAGAGCTAATTAAAGAGCATGAGTTAGAGTTAAAACTCAAAGCTTAATGGGCAAAATTGGTGGTGCTTGATAAAGGAATCTACAGTGCTTGAGTGCACAATGGACACTAGGGTGTACCATGAGCTGTGGCAAGCCATAATGCATCTTCCCATGCATGCACTTAGAGTGCAAGTTCATTATCTACATATGGATACATGAATTTGTTCAAGAAAGGATGAATTCAACCAAGAGGTTGAATTTGGCCAATGGGAAGATTCATCATATACCTTACCTTGGAATGAAAATATATGACACCCTTTCACCAAGGTATGTGTACTTTGGATGAAATGATGTGTTGTTTTAGCTAATGGTTGTGACCATTCGGCCAAAAAAGGCATGTACAAGAATGAATGGTCATGAATGTACCATCATGAGTTTAAGTGAAGATACATGACTCTTTGCCAAAGGATGTGTCCCTTAGCCAAAAGTTATAATGTTTCGCTAAGAGACATAACTCTTGGAAGATTCATGATGTTTCTCCAAGAGACATAACCCTTAGAAGAGTCATAACTCTTTAAAGGCCCCTTTTGGTGGCCTATAAAAGGGAATTTCGTAGTTCCTTTGAGTGAGTCTTTTTTCTTTGGTTGAATACTACACCCTTCTCCCCATCTTTGTGCTGAAACCACTCCCTTCTTTCAAGTCTTCATGTATTGAAACACTCTCCTATAAAATAGTTGTTAAGCTTATTAAGAGCATTATGGGTGAACCATAAGGATTACTACTTTCACAAGTTAGCAACTCTTTAGACCTTAGTGTATTATGACCAAATCTGTATACTCCATCCATTTCAGCCACGAAGAGTTGGAGAAGAAGGAGAAACCATAGTGGATCTCCACAAGGGAGGCAAAACATCAAGCATACAAGGAGTTATTATGTTGCATTTCAAGTTAGTATATCATCCTGCCCTTTTTAGTGACATTCGTAGAATCTTGTATGCTTATGAAATCATGAGATTTCTTGTTTGAGTTATGATCTAAAATCAACAAATGGTATTAGAGCTTTAGGTTGACAATATGATTTGAAATGATTTTATGATCATAAAATTGACATACTAATATATTGGTATATATTTTTTAGTGCAATCATGATAATGGCATGTGAACGTATTATTGTTATATGTTCTATGTATGATAGTTGCCATGCTAAATTGAAGGCTTTATTAAGAGCATGTTTTGTGAAACAATGAAAGCATGTTGAAATATTTCTAATTGAATGCTATATGCATTTCTTTTGCTATGTTTTAGCATGAAATAGTTGTTTCTCATGCATGTTGCTTGATTAAGTCTTGTTGTGGTAGAAATGCACTTACATGTGATAAGTGCATCAATGTAGATGGCATGTAAGAATATTGTTGCTGAATTAAATAAAGACCTCAAGCTTGATGGAGATAATTACTCCATTTGGCAACAAAAGGTTCAATTCATCTTAATTAAGCAAGATACGATTGATGTGCTCTTCCATACGGTTGAGCCATCTGTGGTAGGTGGAAACTCTAATGCCTATGAGGCATATAAGAAGAAAGATTCTATGGCCCATGTTACTCTCTTAAATACCATGGTTGATGAACTCATGGTGGACTTATCTATGCTTGAGTTGGCCAAAGCCATATGGGATTCGACCAAGAGTAATTATAGAGATGTTTCTTTGGAGAAACAAAGAGCTATGATTAGTAAGTTTTGAGAATTATAGTAAGAGGGCTGACCACACCATGAGTGCCCACTTACATGAGATGTCACACATGATTCATCAACTCAAATCCATTAGTCATGTGCTCACTGATGAGTAACAAGTTTAAGCAATAATCAGTTTCTTGCCTGATGAGGAGTGGCAATTAATGAAGGTAAATTTATGCCACAACTCTCAAATCAAGTCAATTGATGACATTGCAAGGCACCTTCTACTAGAGGCAGGGTTAACGGGTTGTTTGAATTGAACACGAGTGTTGCTACTTCTAGTTGCTATGTAACTGAGGTTACTACTGAGATGACTTGGCATGAGAGTTTGGGACATATTGGACAAGAAAGTATGACTAAGTTGGCCACACGTGGCTTATTTGGATCATTGTCCAAGGCCTTTATACCAAGTTGCCAATCATGTCTTGTTGGCAAGGCCATAAGAAAGCCTTTTGGCAAGGCAACTAAAAGTCAAGAAGCTTTACAATTAGTTCACTCCGATCTTTGTGGAACAATAAGAATTGTATCTAGACTTGGGTTTAGATACTTTATCACATTCATTAACAATTGTATTCGATCTACCCATATGTTCTTACTAAAACACAAGTGTGAAGCATTGAGGAGTGATAAGTGTGAATTGCATCACATTTTAGGGCATAGTTTTTTATGTATTTAAGTGTTAACTTAATCGTTTAGTATGTGTTTAGGTTAGAATTATGTTAGTTTGTTAATTAATTGTGTTTGAATGTTTTTATAGGTTAGTCAAGTCTTTGAGATTAATTATTATGTCTTTGAGGTACCTTGTTGTGTTTGTTAGTATTTCAGGGTCAACATCAAAGAATGGAGAAGTTTTAGAGACATTCGGGCCGAAACAACAGCCCACGATTATGGCACTATAGGCAACGATCATGACAGAAGCCTAGGACATGGCTAATGATCGTGGTCTAATTTTCACGATTATGACAGAAGGCTCAAATGTGGCCCACGATCATGGCCTGCATCAGGCAAACACGAAGACACTAAAAAAAGTCAAGTTTTGAGAGAGTTTTTGGACTCTTTGGATCCTAAAAAATCCTAAGGCTGCTCAAAACACAAAATGTATATAAAGAATAAGACAAAGGAGATGAGGGAGCTTTTGCATCAGCCACCATTGAGAAACCTAAGAGAGAGTTCATCGAGAGACTGAGAAAGAGAAGAAGGAAGAGAAACATGGAGAAGAAGCTGACGCAAAGTACTTCCCAAAATAGGAGGTTTCCTGATGTTGCTGCCTCCATCATCCATTCCAATCTTATTTCCAGTGTATTTTCAATTTTATTAATGTATAGAATTGATAACTATTGAGGATAGGGTTGTGTGAATGCTGAGATGTTTATACTCACCTTCGGGTTGTTTTTATCTTGATTTAATAAAAATCTGATTATTTTATGCTATTTGGATTCATTGTGATTGATTTCTGAGATTGCATAATTCGATAATCGACTGAGAGGATGAATCGAATAAAAAATAATTAAATTGGGCTAACGAGAGTTAGGTGATTTAATAAGAACAAGAAATTAATCAAATCAGTAATTGTGTGAAGAGAGATCTTATATAGGTTCCCGATAGTTTATTGGACAACTTCAAATCTAATTAAGGTTTTGGATAAATTGTTATTTGAGAGATTGCAATTTTCCGTAATCTGATTAGGGTTTACAATTTAGGGTTATTAGTTATAACTCGAGAGAAAGTTCAATAATCCAATAATTTATAATCGATTAGGTTAGTGTTAAAGATAGGTAAAAGTTCCCCATTCTCTCAATTGGTAGTTCTTTAGGTCGATTCTTGAATGTGTGCGTTGCAATTGCTACTTTGTTAATAGTTTCGTAATTGATTCTTGGAATTGAGTTGCGTGACTGAATTAAATTCTTGCCTTAATTTTATTACATTTTGAATATTATACATTGTTTTAGCCTTAGATTTTAGGATTAGAGTAACCCTCCTTATGGGATCAACACCTTAGGTACTAGGCAAATGACCCATATGCTTGCAGATTATCGAGGTTAAATATTAAAATTTACACATATCGAAAAATCATGATCAAGGTTTTGGTGTCATTGCTGGGGAGGCGATTAGTTTAGTTATATAGTTTAAAGCATTTAGTTAGTTTTTAATTTTTTTGTTCTTTCTTTTATATTTCTAAAATCATGCTCTTACATGAACACAAGAGTCACAAGAGATTCGCGTCATGTAGATGAAACCTTAGATTTAGACATCACTTGAATAAAACAAACCATTAGGAAAGCTCAGCGTAAAGAAGAAGAAGAAATTGCAAAATCATCGATCCGAGAAATTTCAGCAAAATTTGGACCATGGAACAAAACAAGGACATCAGCAACGGGCCCTTATGGACTTCATGAGACCAGGGTTCAATAAGGCTAACTAAGGAGTAGCTAAGCCACCTGTAAAAGTAGTCTCATTTGAAATCAAACTAGCCCTCTTAAATATACTTCAGCAGAATGTGCAATTTTATAGACTAACAAACAAAGATCCCAATGCACATATAGTTAACTTCCTTGAATTAACTATGCCACCTTAAAGTGTATGAGTTCATATAAGGATGATCTTTTCCCTAATTAAATTGAGGCTCATTGAAATCTGCAAGAGTCCCTTGCTCCCTATAATATACATCCTCTATGATCATTCTTTTTATCTCTTATTAGCATTCAACTTTTCAAATGTCTTATTCTCACTCTAAGAGGTCTTGATGTGTCCCTACCTTACGCCCAAATATATATATAATTTAAAAGTGAAAAAAAGTGGAAAAGCCTTAAATTAAAGAACTAAACTAATCACCTCCCTAACAGCAGTGCCAAAAAACTTGATCGCAAGTTTCTGATATGAAAAAGCTTTAATAATTAACCTCGACATTCTGCAAGCACACAGGTTATTCACGTAGTACCTAAGGTGTTGATCCCACAAGGTGGTTTAATCTAATTCTAAAATCTAAGGCTGAAAACAATTCACAATCACTCAAAATGAACAAAATTAAAGTAAGAAAGTATTTCAATCAAGCAATTAATTCCAAGAATCAATTTTGAAAATATAAACAAGATAGCAAATGCAACACCTAATCACAAAACAACCTAAAAACTACCAATTGAGAGAAAGGGGATTTTTATCCGACTTTAATGAAAACCTAATTGATTATGAATTTACTGGATTACCAGTTCTAGATGATCCTAAGGTTGATTACTCTCTCTCGAGTTATAATCATTAACCTTAATTTATAAACCCTAATTAGATTATGGGAATTGTAACCTCTCGATTCACAATTTATCCAAAACCTAAATTAAATATGAAATTGTCTAATAAACTACCGAAAACCTATGTAAGATCTCTCGTTACACAAATTTATCGATTTAATTCAATTCTTGATCTATTAAATTACCTAACTCTCGTTAGCCTAATTTAATGATTTTTCACTCAGTTCACCCTCTTAGTTTATTACCGAATTATACAAGAGCAGAATTAAAATTACAAGAAATTCAATATAAACGCAGTCAATCAAATTTCATTAATATCAATGACAAAATATACCGAAGGTGAGTTTAGACAAATCCTCAATATTCAACAAATATATCATCCATGGCTATCTCAAATTCTATACAATCATAAAGAATGAAATAAAACCAGAAATATACTTAGAATGGATGACGAAGGTAGCAACATTAGGAAACCTACTGCTCCAGGAAGTATTTGGCATAGGCTTCTTCTCCACGTCTCTCTTCCTTTGCTTCTTCCACAATCTTTCGATAAAGCTCTCTAGGGTTTCGGGATCGTGGCTGATGCAAAAGCTCCTTCTCTTGTGTTCTTCATGTTCTTTAATACCTTTTGTGTCTTGAGTAGCCTTAGGGTTTTTTTAGGGTCAAAACTGTTAGAGTAGTGCCCTAAAGGCAATCGTCTTTAGTGCATTTTGTATAAAGTTATGTACAGACTTTATTTTCAATAATAAAGAAAAGCATATTTCATTAATTTGGTGTTCATTCTTTATGAATTGATATTGATCTATAAGCAAATTAATGAAGTCCATGATATATGACATAGCATGAAGGAAATTATGATGTGATCATACTACTGAGATTCCTATCATGTGCAATTATGTTAGTATCTAAATTATCCCTAGTCATAGGATTAATGAGACTAGACATTGTTAATTCGGATAGACTAGCACATGTTAAACTCCTTGATTTGATCAAGCAGTGGATCTCAGAAACTATAAATATGAGATGTTTATAGTTGAGATGTGGATGCTTACTAGAGGTAGTAAGTACATTGGATGACCTACCATAAGATCATCATATGGATGTCCTATTCTAATGTCAGTGATAATCTCATCATAGCAATGGTGCAAGTATCCTTAGACTTGAGGTACTCAAGGATATCTTGGATACTGATTCTTTGCTTTGACTCCATTCCTTGTTCCCTTGCAGAGGTCGCTCATGGGGTGGTAATTGGGTACAGCTTAAGGTATTCGAAGGTAATTGAGTAGTCAATAGAGGATTCACCACTTCTGTGATAGCAAAAGATGATATCCATGGCCTCTTGTCATGGTCATTACTTAGAAACCTTTAACCAGAGTACATGTGTCATGAAGAATGTCTTCATTGCCATATAGAGTAATGAGTTCCAGGATGAGAATTTACATCATTTGGGCTAGATTTGACGTAGTCAGTCTAATAAGAGTTGACACTTTGCCCATACTCATAACCAAGTGGGGTATAGCATGGTGAAAGGACGAATTGCACAACAATTGTCCATGGGAGGGCTCATGAGATGGTTCATGACGAGCATTGGTTCATTCGTCAAACCACTTACTTTCCGGTCAATTGGGGGTCATGATATGTTGCTAGACACCGCTCATGACTTGCTTGGATTAAGTATTAATCCAAATGGCCAACATAACCGGGAACCTAATGGGTCACACGCATAAGAGTGACTCGGAGGATTCATACAATGGTTTTGGATAGAGATCCATTATATGGAGAGCAATAAAACCAAATGGATCCTGATGAGATCGGGATATGTCCCGATCTCTGATATGTCCCGATGAGATCGGGATGTCGATATTGCTGAAATAGGTCTTCGGTGTTTTTTCTATGCCTGGGACTCGGTAGGACCGATTCTATTGTGACTGGACCACCTCAGCATTTATATGTATATATATATATATATATATAAGAGAGGTGTAACGTGAAAGATGAGGGTTCTTTAAAGTCTAATTGTCTTTAATTGATAAAAGACAAAAGTGAAAAAAAGACAAAAATGAAAAGTAAGAAGTAAGATGATAATCGTTTAATGGTTTGGTAAGCCATTATTTTTTACACACGATTCTGATATCTCTCTTCATTTTCTCATCTTCCTCCTCTTCATTTGCTTTAACGTTTTTGCTCTCCATAGGACAAAAAGGAGAGCTAGCACTCTTGCCTTTGTTGTAGCCATTTCCGGATTAAAAGAGTTTGATTCGATTAGTTTCTTTGATCTCTGCGTGGATACCATTAAAGACGATCTATTTTGGTCGTTGTAGTTTGCGACAACCTGACGAGTAGAAGATCGAAGAATGAAGGAGACTACACACAAGGTACATGGTTATTATATGAATGATTGATTTTTGTAAATGCCATGAATTCCTATATATATATGTGTGTTATGAGCATGTATGTGAATTGGGAATTTTCACCTAGGTTTAATGGTATTTTCTTGTATAGGCATATAGATCCTGGACTTCGGGAAAGTCTCGGAACAAATTTTTTTGTTTTTCCGTACCGTGTGTATATGATGCACACACCGGGATTTTCCTACAATTTGCACATAAATGGAGCTACATGGGCTAGGTCACGATCATGACTCCTATGTCATGGTCGTGACAGAAGAGATTTACCATATTTATGATCGTGACTCCATATGCACGACCATGACGGAGAGCAAATTTATGGAGTCACGATCGTGACTCCATATGCACGATCGTAATGAAGGCTTCCCAGGTGAAACTTTTTCCATTTGTGTTAGGGCTCGGGGGTATTTTTGGAATCAATCAAATGGTTAAAATCCTAGTTACACCCTTAAGACCTCTAAAACTATTTAAGAACCTTATAAGGCATTTAAAATGTAGCTATCATCTTGCAAAAGTATATCAAAAAAGGAAGATTGAGAAAGATGTCCAGATTTCCAGTTTTTCAAATCAAACTCCAAATAAAGTTTTTCTTTCTTTCTCCTTTGTTATTTTCGTATTACTTGATGTATAAACTAAATTTCTAGATGTCTATCACATTTATGATGTTCTAAATTTCAGATTAAGGCTTATTTCGTAGTTGTTTTGTGACTTTAATATTTATTGATTCAATACACACTCTGTGTTATGTTAATGTTACATGTTCATGCTTTAAAATTAAGAAAGTGAGTGAAAAGTAATCTGATTAATTTGAGCAACAAGAGTTGGTGAATTAATATGTCACATGATTAACAAATCAACTATCATTCGAAGAGAGATCTTGTGTGAGAACTTTGTTATTTAATAGATAACTTCAGAACTAAGTTGTGAATTAAGAGATTGCAATTCTGAAATTTTCAAATTCAATTAAGATTAATTGTTTATGTATTGAGAGAGAGTGATCAAATCCTTCGAAAATCTAGAATCGACACATAATTGAATAAGTAAATATTAGGGGAATAAAATAACGAAAGAATGAATCCTATGCATTTATACTTGATCATCCTTACTTAAGTTTGGGTGTTCATTTGATATTATTGCTTTTATTTAACTATTTTAATTTTCTGTCATTATTTCACTCAAATCATAATTATTTACCTTAGACAAAGTTTGGATCAATTAGTTTTACATATTCCTCGTGGGATCGACACCTTTTGATACTATAAGTCTACGATCGATATACTTGCAGATATTGAGGGTGTTATTATATATAAAACTTTCTCATCAGTGACCTAGAGTGTCATCAGTTTGCTTTCAAATAGTCCTGTCTCGGGCAATATATTTAAAACATATTTTCATTGGCATAAGAACAACACCTTAGACAAGCGGCTACTTTAATCATCAAGAAATAATTAAATACCCCAAATCATTAATATTAAAGCACTTATATAGGTACGACATAAAAGTCAAACAAGTCACAGTGTCATTTCCCATTAAAATGATGTCATCCACATACACCAATGATCTTAAAAATGCATTGCCTTTCTAAATAATAAATAATAAATAATCTGTTTGAGATTGAACAATACCATACCTTTTTAGTTTTATGGTCAACTTGGTGATCCAATTTCGAGAAGCCTTATGCAACCTATAAATTGACTTGCATAATTGATGGACTTTGTTTTCATGACCTACCTTGAATCCAAGAGAAACCTTCGTATATACTTCCTCCTTTGAGTCACCATGTAGAAATGCGTTTTTATCATCCATTTGACGTAACCCCTACCCTCGTGCAACTGTTATAAATAGAAAATTAAAAATAGTGACAAGCCTAACAATCGATGCAAATGTCTTATTAAATTTAAGACTCTCATCCTATATGAAACCCTTCACTATCAATCATGCCTTATATCTTTTAACTATTTCCTCTAACTTATACTTGATCTTGAAAACCCACTTATAGTCAATTGGCTTCTTTTTGGGTATAAAGTCTCCAAAGATCTTGTTTTATTCCCTTCAAGCGCTGAAATTTTTTGGGCCATGGCATCTCACCATTTCATGTTTTTCATAACCTCTGTATAGCTCATAAGCTCAACCTTTAAGGTTATAGCCACCAAATATGCCTGATGATCTTGAGAAAATTATTAAACATCATATAAATCACTAAAGGATAAGGAGTATTTGAGGAGCTTCCACATTGTGGAGGCTTCGAAGAGAGAGTAAAACCAATCTTCATTTGATTATTCTTCAAAAGATTTTTACGCAACATATTATGGGCTTTGAATTTTTGTTTACCTTAGGAACAATTTCCTGCACACCCTACACATGTGTATTGATGTACCAAATAGCCACGAGAGGCTCAGTTTTGGCCAAAAATGGCCCCAAACCTCCTATAATAGTGAAATAAAAAAACATAGTCCCCTAACTGAGCTGGTTGATGACTCGTTCGATGTGGTTTTGCTCTTTGCTTCTTGATCCCTAACAATCTCCTCATAAGAATAACTCACACTACTTTTAACTCCAGATTTTCACTCTTAATTTTGTCTTTGCTCACATTGCCCATTTCTAGCATTTAAAGACTTTCTTCAGAGGAGTGATTAACATCCCGAATTTGCACCCAACCTGTTCATCCCTTATAGCAAAAGGAAACACATCTTTATGAAATGAAACACCACGAGAATAAAAGAAATCACCCTTTCGAGGTCATAAAGCTTCCAACCTTTCTTCTTATACAGGCATCCTACAAAGATACATAGCCTACTTCCAGGCCTAGACTTATCCTTCAGTCTAGATTATTATGTGCATAACACAAGAAGTCAAACATCTTAACATGTTTGTAGGATGACCCATACCAATCAACATCTCATAAGGTGATTGTTCAATTTAACAGTCTCCTTTTTATTTATTAAATAAATCGCACTTAAAACACATTTTCCCTAAAACAAATGGGTAAAGCAGCTTGAAATCATGGCGTCCTTGCTACCTCTAAAATACTCCTATGTTTACACTTTACCTTCCCATTTTACTGTGGTGTATCCATGCTACTAGATTAGTGATCAATACCCTTCTCTTTATAGAATTCTTATGCTAGCCCTAAATTAAACTAAAACCTATTATCACTCTGTATGTGCTTAATAATCTTCCTAAATTTATTTTCGACCAATTTGTAAAAATTTATTAAATATCAACTAATCTCAGTTTTTTCTTTCGATAAATAAACCCAAATCTCACGGTTATGATCAACCACAATAGTAATAAAATAGTATGCACCACAAGATGATGTCTTATAATGAGGCCCCCATAAATCACGGTATATAAAATTAAAGCTACTTGCAACATTGTTATTACTCAATAGGAAAGGAGAATGAGTTTGTTCAGCTAAAAAACAGGAATCATAAATATTCTTGTTCCTAAAATCCTATTAATATCAAGAATAAAGGATAAGTGTTGATTTCACTAATGCCCAAGATGTCGATGCCAGACCATGAAGGAGTCCACTCTTTCTATCAATATAACCAAATGCAGCCTTGTAAACTTGAAGTAGTAAATGACCCTTCCCACCCCCCACC
>JANQAP020000101.1:3691213-3704663 GCA_026874005.2 Erythroxylum coriaceum
GATCAGACTGGACCTACAGGCGCTAAATCTATCTGAGGATATGACATCAGATAGAAACAGTTGGCGACGCAGAATTTCGATATTAGACATATAGGGCGAGCAGGGGCGTGCGGGGTAAAGCGGGCTTTAGACTGCTCTGAGAACATGACTTGTGGTCTGAAGTGTGGGCGACAGAGATCTACAAGTCGATCCTTAGAGTGGTCTACAGTAGTAAATGTACAACGTGTTTATTTTTGTTTATTGTTCGACCTATCATTCACGAAGTCGAAGGGCTCCAAATTGGCTGTCGACTCCTAGTCGGCGGATAGCCTGTATGCCGGGCGACCGTACCTCCGAACGACCGCTTGCCCTCCTACTGAAGTCCCATGAGGATACGACCTTTGCCTCGAATAAGTAGAAAACGTTTAGGGTGGGATTAGAATCTCATATAAGAAATGATTAGGTTTTACCTCTGCTATAATAGATAGCAGACGTTAGATCAGGAATAGGTCATATAGGAAGTGTATATGTATATAAATATGTATGTAATTAGAGATATTATTTCCCTAGTGTACTTTTTTTTTCTTTTTTCTTTTTTTTATGTGTGTGTTTTTTTTCCCTTCAAGTTACTTTCTTGATTCTAATCTTTTTATATCCCTGCTTATGCCTGCTCACCTATTTACATCTTCATGTATTTATGTATTTATATAATTTCATTTTCATATGCATTCTATAGGTTATAGTCTCCATGTATATACATATATTGTTATACTTATACAGGGATGTCCTTGCATTAGTCTGGTCTGTTTGTTTTGTGTGTTTATGTTTGTTTTTGTGCCTGTTTTTGTTGTTTGTGTTTGTTTGTTTGTGTCTGTTTGTTTGTTGTTATTTGTTTTGCTCTTATCTTAGCCGGGAGTCTATAAGGAAACAGTCTCTGTATCTCTATCAGAGATGCGGGCATGACTGCGTATATCTTACCCTCCTCATACCCTGCTTAGGCAAGAATTTGGGTATGTTTGGTTTGGTTTGGTTTGGTTTAAATGTTGACTGTCGGACTAAGGTCCGATGACATGTGAAAGTGAATGTATAAAGTGAAATAAAGCGACTGATTGAGCATATATGACTGATGCATTTCATTACATGAATGCATAATGTAAAGGTTGTGGTGATCGGAGTAGCCATCAAAAAAGAGCTTAAAGCTCAGAAAGTGAAAACGAGCTTAAAGCTCAGAAAATGATTAAGAGCCAAAGGCTCACTATATAAAATGAGCCCTGTATTCCTAACAGATAAGGGACAATTATTAATGAGCCCGGTATCTATAATAGATACGGGATAGTTATAGGCACTCGGTCATAATAATAACAATTGAAAGTGAGTCTCATGAGCATTACATATGCATTTTATATGTATGTTTAAATGATTAAAATGCACCGTCTAAATGGTTCAAATGTGAAATGTGAAATAAATGAATAAGGTGTTAATTGATGCTACATGATGAATTACTGTAGTGATGACAGTTATATGATACTTTATCCAAAATGCAAAGATGTGAATTATATGTTATGTGTATTTATGTGATGCATGAATTGAGTGAACTATTGATGATGGTTACTTCATCTGAGTTCGCAAAACTCATCCAAAATTTGTAATATTTTTCAGGCTCGGAAGAGTTATTCCGTTTGGCTAACGGGAGTACAGGCAATGCATTCAAGTAAGAGATAGAGGTCAGGATCAGTTCGGATCTGCATTTGTATCTTCTTATTTTTGTATCAATTTGTGTATTCCGCAATTTCTATACAATTTTCTGTATGTAATAACTTCTGAAAATGGAAATGTTTTGAATGAGAGTGATTAAAGTGTAATAATAATTATGATTTCAATGTTTATGAAATAAAAGTAAGGGCTTGGATTTGATTATTGATTTCCACACACGCGAGTGAGTTTTTTTTTGAAAAATTTGTACTGAGTTTCAAGTGTTTGACTAATTGATTATTCTAGCATGCTACCCTCACGAGGTATGCTCTCGGATATCACTCAGGTATCGGGTACGTGTCTTGCGAAAGTGGAGTGCTACAGGAAATGCCTATAGCTAGATTTTGGGAACTCTTTCACAGAGATTACACAAAACTTGATCAACCCGTCAGCTCCGAATCTAGATAGGTTGATCAACCCTTGGGACTTTTTGTTATTATCTTGTGGAAAGAAAGGAATCTTAGACAGTTTACGGGTAACAACTCTTCCACAGAGTCTCTTACAACTAAAACCCTAAGACAACTCAGAGAGCTAATCATCCTAAAAAACCTAGATCAGATCTGTAGCCCAAGCGTCCTCTCCTCGCTAAATATCTGACTCACAGTTATACTACTACATGACAGAGTATCTGATTATACACTCTCATAAGTACTCCCTACACGTACATGTAAGGTGTTCTACGGAAGCACAAAGCGGAACAAAACTATTAAGAAGGTACTTACTTCCTCGATTGTTGATTCTGTAAACCTCAATCCCGAAAGGTCTCCAAATGTCTCTTTCCTCCATCATCCCCTCGATGCCACAGAGTCTCCAAGTCTCCAGAGAAATCAACCCCAATTAGGTAAAATCTGAGGATACAATGGATAGGCTGCAAAGATTTTACCCCCTTTACAAAAACGTCACCACTTGATTATCTCCTTCCATGGTCAATACGCGCTTGTTCTCCTTTCTTAAGCATATGTTGAAACATTATCGTTGCATTTGTTGAAACGCTACCATTTAGGTAGTTGAAATAGGAGAAAAACTACTCTCCAACATTTGTATTATAAAACCTACATATCTTTAATGAATTTTTTAAAAATTCTAAAAAAAATATGTCAAAATGTTTCTTTTACTTAAAGAAAAAATAAAACTAAAGCCAGCCTTTATTTTATAAGAATTATCTGCGATTAGAAATAAAACAAGAAGAAAATGTCTCGCATAGAAAGGGCTTATAAGCCAGCCTTTATTTTATAAGAATTATCTGCGATTAGAAATAATTATTTAACCATATGACTGTTAAGTGCAAGATGCCGATGTGGCAACAGCAAGTGACTCGATAGATGCCACTTTCGCTTACGAACTACGTGGCAAAATATAATTGAGACACTCGAGAAGTGACGCAGCAAAATTAAAATAAAAACCACAAAAGAACTCAATAAAAAATTTTTGACAAAAATTACATGTAACGCTGAACCATTTTCATTTCCCAAGATCCGAAGTACGCCGCAAACCACCATAACCGGACGTCCGCAGCCACGGTCTGTGTGAGTAAGAATTTCTCTCTGCACTATAAAATCAGGGAGATTGAGCTCACTGAAGGGTTAAGCATAAAAATTAAAAAAAAACAGAGATGAATGTATTTAGATTAGCGGGTGATATGACTCACCTTGCAAGCGTTCTCGTTTTGCTTCTCAAGATCCACACCATCAAATCGTGCGCAGGTACTCTCTTCATCTGTCGACATATACTTCTGTAAAATTTATGTCATTTTTTGTCGTTATTTCGGGTTTTATTCCTTTGGTAAGATTAATTTTTATGTGGAAGAATATATCTTCATTCGCTACTGCTCGATCTAGATTGTCGAGAAAATATACTTTTTGTTGATTAGCGCACCTTGGACGGAAATTTGAATGAATTTCGTTGTTTCACGTTTCTGAAGATTGATGGTGTGCTTTGGTTCCTTCATTTCGGAATTAGGTAATTGGAGGTTATTTTGTGCCTTTCGTAATTACATTCCAATCCCCTGACCTAGTGAACTCACTTGATAAATTATGGATGAAAAGTAGAGCTGTTAGTTAAGTGATGCTGCTCCCATGCGGCAGAACATCGTTGCTTGTGTTAAAAAACTTCCCATTTCCTTTAGGGTTTACTCTAAATCCCTCTGTAGAGAGCACTGAGATTAGAAAAGTTACCTTCATCCGATCAGTATGTATACAAGTCCTTCACATCTGGAGTGGACTTTCAGTTTGGCCTGACTGATTATTCATCCAAAGTTCGTCCATATTATACATAGTCCTCAAAGCAGTCAAAACATACTCAAAAAGAATAAACAAGAATATGTTAAAGCCACGGTTAGGAGGGAACGGATATGCTTTTTGCCTTTCTAAAGGAATACATATGCTTCAAATCATCTTAATGTGTCATAAGGCATAGTAATATGCAAACAAGATTTACCCCGATATTTGTTCATGGTTTTATAGTTGGACAGAACAAGCTTTCAACGTTAGGCTCTTTTTACCCTTTGATTTATCAAAATTTGATCACATCATATCTGAGCTTTAGCTTTTTTTTTTTAATAAATTTGAATTGTTCTGCAAATTTTGTTGTATATTGAATAGTTTGTTGACTTCCAATGGCCTTTACTCTATGCAGGGGTGTCACTCAAGACTCAGGAACTCTACACCATTGTTTTTGTGACTCGCTATTTAGATCTATTTACTGATTTTATATCTCTCTACAACACTGTCATGAAATTGATATTTTTAGGGAGCTCATTTTCAATAGTTTGGTACATAAGGCACCACAAGCTTGTCCGCAGGTCTTATGATAAAGATCAAGACACCTTCCGACATTATTTCCTAGTATTACCTTGCATACTCTTGGCCCTCCTCATTCATGAGAAATTCACTTTTAAAGAGGTTTGCCTTTAGTTTATTTTCTTTTTTTGTGCTATGGCTTTGTATGCCACTGTGAAGTTCCAAATTCACATTACTGACCTCTTGTGGATCTTCCGTTGACTTCATTTGAGAAAGTTAGCTGTGCTTTTTTTTCCCTTTCTTTCTCTTTCTTACATATGTTACAATGAATATTTCAGGTCTTGTGGTCATTCTCCATATTCTTAGAAGCTGTTGCCATACTTCCTCAGCTTGTATTATTACAAAGAACGAGAAATATTGACAACTTAACTGGGCAATATGTATTTCTTCTTGGGTAAGCTATTTAAGTATTTATAAATTGGGATTGGCAACTTCCACTATTTGTTGGTAGTACCAATTCATGATATCTTTTTGGTCTTTCTTTTGTATCTTCGAAGTTGCAAGTATTTCTGTTGAGATTCAATATAGGACTTTTTGGTAGCTTATCATGCTTTCGATTTTCACCATTTGTCTTCACATACATGTTTGGGGGATAATCAACACAGAGTATACTTTCGAGTATACCCGCCATCCTTGTTAGTTATTGTTGAAATATTCTTCTTACCGGCCACTCCCTATGAAAAGGGACAACAAATGCTGGAATTCCTATGTCAAATTCAAAGCATTTTATGTTATGAGTTCTTGTTGTTTGTACTATTTTGCTTATCCTGCACCCCAATACATGAAAAAGTGAATAATGTCCTTGCTAATATATTGCTACTTGTCTAATGCAGAGCATACCGAGCATTATACATTTTCAATTGGATCTATCGCTACTTCACTGAGCCACACTATGTTCATTGGATAAGTATGAAATTTTCTCTCTCATTTTTCAATAAAAAACTCTCCGGAACAGAATAATTGGGATCTTCCTCTGTTATTTGCATGTGTATTTTTTATGAAAATAACTCCATGGTACTCAGGGTCATGGACATGATGGCTACTAGTTACTTTAGCAGCTTAATTATCTTGGTTGTCAAACATACTGTTAACGTTTAACTTTGCTGACCCCTATTATGTGGCTTGGTTGGATGGGTAATGATTAGCCAGATAGCTGTACGATGAAATTATTAAGAATAAGAATAGTCTTTGGTTTCCTGTTCAGAAAATAGAGTTCTTGTGGAAGAAAGTTGGAAGAATCAAGTCTTGAATTGCCTATGAACAATTTTGTTTGGACCCTTATTTGGGGATTTATGTGGCTGGCTTCCACCTAGATTATTAAGAGCATAATCTAATTACACTTAGCCACTTGTCAGCAGTCTTCATCAGTCGATGTATCCGGAATTTTCCTTATCTAGTAAAGACAAGTTCTTGTCTGCCGTGGTACATTTTTAATGTTTTTCTTGTGAAATTATTCTTTTGATTACAAGTTCATGGAATGACACCTAAATCGATTGATGCTTTATGCTTTAACCTTCTCATTTGCGGTGTTTCCTCCTGCATTTACATTTTCTTGTCTTTTTCCTTTTCTCTTCAATGTTGGATTTAAATTCCATTATATTGTGGGTGCTCTGTCGCAGCTTGGATTTCAGGCCTTGTACAAACTTTGCTGTATGCGGACTTCTTTTATTACTACTTTGAAAGGTTTGGTTTTTGTATATTCAAGTATTTACATAGTGCAAGTGATTGCAGTTCATCTAACGTGCGCCCATTTTTTAATGTGATGCAGCTGGAAAAACAACAAAAAACTTCAGTTACCAGCTTGATTTGTTTCTTGCTATGCCTATGAAACATTCTAAGGCTCCTGGTGACTAGCCGCTTGAGGACTAGCTTGATTTTGTGAACTACAATGACCTAAACATTCTAAGGTTCCTAGTGACTTGCCGCTTGAGGACTAGCTTGATTTTGTGAACAGTGACTTATTTTTGTTGCCCGTTTACATTACATACCTATTTCAGTAGTTAAGCTTGAAAAGCTATTACGATGATAGATAATAGACTTGGAATATTTGTTTATTTCTGTAGGAAGGTAAACGTTAACTCTAGCCACAGTAAGTCATGTTGAAAACTTTGTACTTTGTGGCGTTAAGAATCATCTTGTCAACTCAATGGTATACTCACGTAATTCATATACATCCAAAAAATAGAAAATGAAAACGAAAGGAAAAGAAAACGTGGATGCTGCTTTTGATATCTGGAAGAATAGGAACCGTGAGTGTCGCGTTTTCTAAATACTCGTTATTTGTGAAGTGTAGAAAATTGTCATTTCCTCTATAGTTGCGAAAATAGGTAGCACTCAGTCTATAGCTGGAAAAATAAATATTACTCAGTTGAATCACTACTAAAGCAGTCCCTAACTCTTTCAAGTATCAGTTCCCTAATTTTCAGCGGGATTTATATTAAATATTGTTCTTTTTGTTGTTATTGTAATATTTTTCTAAATCAAGATCAGCATAACATAGTACCATCCAACTTCAGAAATTGAAAGTCCATTTTCTAGTGCTGTTAACTAAAACAATAGAAAAACAATCAAAGGCGATTCTTTTATGATCATAGTTATTCTTGGGCCGTTGTTAAAACTTGTAACAATTGATTTGGCGCTGTAGAAGATTTGACAAAAAGTTGTCCATAACTTATACTCAATTTTACACACAAATTAATATTGGTTAAACTCGACTCAAGAATTGATCGGATTTAGAATTTTGTGGTTTGAATTTGAGCCTAATCATCAATGCAGGCTTAAAAAATAAAAATATTTTCAATTAAAAAATTTATACTGATAAGTAACAAAATTTCAACGAACTAAAAAATTTTCCAGAAAGAAGATTTTATTCAAATATGCATATTAGCCATTACTTCCTTGGATAGACTTGCGAGATGTTTTGCATAATTTCTTCATGCTAATTTTAGTTAGACCAACAAACTATCGAACCCCATGTATATTCATAATCATGACTAAACGAAGATATTCAAACCTAATAAATCAGTTTTTTCTTGCACCCATTTAACCTATTATCTTTTTCCAATTTTTTGTATCATAACTTGGCAATTTTAAAAGTATAGGAAATTTTGCTTTAAAATGTCAAAACATTTTTCAATAACATTTCTTAATGAAAATTGCATATAGTTAAACAATTCCTGTGAACCTTTAGGTCTTCCTCTTCCTTTATAATCTTACAAATGATATCTCTCACCTCAATATAGTGAAAGAAATCAAGGCAATATTGGTGTAACCTGAATCAACCAAATATAACTGATTTAACATATAAAGAATATAATATTAACAAAAGGTTATTAAAATTTAATTATAATTACTATGTTTATTTAAAATAATATAATATCTTGTGGAGGCATAGGCAATTGATTCATTGAATTTGTTGCTATTTCTAAAAAAAACTTGAGAATTATTTGCAATACCTTACTATCCAATCATTACATATGTAAAACACATGTCAAATGAGCAACATTACATAATATTTTGGGTTGAATTAGTTCTTTTAACCTTGTATGATATTTGTTCATCGGTCGTAACATGTGCATCAATATTTGTACCATTTATTGCTCCTATAAAATCCTAAAAATAAAGCAACACTATTAAAATAATTATTAATCATAAAGACATAATTAAAATAGTAATTAAACATATGAATATACCTAAAAATATTGAAAGAATTTCAAAATATGTTGAATTTTAAGAGGTGTATTAGTAAAGGATGGTGGAGTAATGACTCTTTTTGCAAGACGATTAACTGCATATAAGACTTTGCAAAAGTACTTTGAAATTGTCCAGGTCGAACATTGAAAACATTCTGTATTTACCTTAGTTATCTCACCATACCTATAGTCATCAAGAAAATTGCTACTTGTTGCTCCACAATTAAATGACTTGTTGCCTTTAAGCATCCTATAACTCTTCAACTTATCACATAAGCTTAGGAAGATTATCTTGCTCATTCTTAAGTTTACATAAATCCTTGAAGGATTCCCATTCAAAAGTTTTAATATCCAATCATGACTCGATAGAGCAAAAGTTCTACATGGTTGCATTTGTAAATGAAAATATTTATTTTCTCCCCTAACTAGAGAAATAATGATTATCTTCATCAATTCATCATCAAAATCTGATTCGAGGAATCCATGTACCTACAATACCAACATTAAATAATTAATAAAATATTTAGTATTCAATCAAACATTCATAAAACACAAACCTAAAATGTTCAAGCTATTGAATAGTTCTTAATATAAAAGTATAAGAATTTGATATGTAATAATATGATAATATAACTAAAGTGGCATAATCCAATCCAATTTCCTTGCATCTACTATCTTCATAAAGATATTCCTATAAAGTGGAGAATCATATAAAGCTTTCATGGCTTTTCCATATTGCACACTCTTAACACCCATTTCATCTAAGGAATTCAAACATACCGTTATTATATTATTCTCTTAATTAATTGATGAAGCTCTAGATCTATTCTCTTCAGTGGATGATGATGTTGCAGTCAGTTTTTTTCTCAAGTAAATCATTTTTCCTTTTTTATTGTTCACCAAGTATAACAAAGACCTGTTTTATAATGTTAGAATATGCCATCTTTGCCTTCTTATTCTAAGGAGATTTCTTTCTCTTAAATGGAGAACTTATAACTTGATCTCCTTTTTCATTACAAGAGCGATCTTCAAAAACATCAATTATATATTCCTTTTTCTGTACTATTCGATGGAGATTTAGTTCATGGATGTGCATGCAAACTAGTTGTAGTAGTATCACCAAAAATATGACACAAGTTTGACAACTCCTTAAATCCTTTTTTCTTGAATTTATGAGTCATTTTATGCACCTATAATAATGAAAGGAAATTTGAGAACAAATATTATATAATATGATATATTAATAAAACAAAGACATATTTTACCATAATTTTTTCCCAACATTCGTTTGTAGCATTAACTTCATTGGTAAAGGAGTTGTAAATGATTTCTGTTTCTTTGAGTAAGTTCTTGAAATTCTTCAATTTAGCCCTTAATCTATTATACTTGTTATTCAATTGAACATCAATATACTCCTTATTGAATTTTGTTTGAATACCTACCTTAATATTCTTCTGACTAGATTTGAAAAAGGTAATAGTCATTCTTCACTTCTTCAACCATCAATGAGATTAAATACATCTCTATAGTATCATTTCATAACCCATATTTTTCATTTATTTCCATATAATCATTGTAATCGTTCATATTTTTTAAAACTTCCATCACTAAATATAATTACATATAAATGACATCAATTACAACAATTTTCACAAAGAATTAAATGCTAAACATGGTTCAAAAATAATAACGAGACAACTATAGAAAAGAGTAAAAAATTATCAAAAGTATGGAGTCTAATATAATCTCCTTCCTAACAAAAACACCATTCTTTGTTATGGAGCTAATAAATTTAAATTAAGTTTTGTGCTTTTTAGATTTCCCTCATGGGAACCTTGGCTTGCCAAATTTTAATAGTGTATGTTAATGGTTTTACAGGTTCATGTACTGCTCAGAGAAATATTTGGAAAATCAACCTTTGAATTAGTGGATGAACCTAAATACATTTAAATAAAAAATCATATTTTTTTAAAAGCAAAATTCATACTTTCATTCATCAAAAGAAAACAAATGGTTAGAGTTCAATCCAAATCAGTAATTATATATTGTAAAAAGCAAAATTTGTTTTTAATTGGAAAGAATATAATGAACTTTCATTAACCATGCTTTCACCGGTCAACATCTACTCAACTAGAATATTTAATAAAATCAAAGTATACAACACTACCTAATAAAGTTATGGTGTTTGTGAGCCATTCTTCACCTTCAAATTTTCTTATAAAGATAAATGGATGAGAGGACATTAGTCTAACTTTCAAATATAACCACTTAAGACTTAAATCATGAGCAAACCTATATACATATGTACTTATTATGACATTTAAGTGTCACTGAATTAATTCAAATATGAGTAATTATTCCAAATGATGAAATACATAAAAAAAGTTGCGTAGCCCATAACTTATAAGCCAAGTTAACAAGAGCCCAATCTAAGCTCAGAAGTTTCAAATCAGTTCAAGTATAAGGAACACAAGATAATATAAACTTGCCGCACATGGCAGCCCTTAATACTCTAAAAAAACCTATGCATTTTTACTACATATAGATAACTTTCTCCAAAAAAGAATATACAGCATATGAATTAGCTATCTAGTAGCATTGTAAAAAAAATTGGGACTAACAAATCTCGTACACATATTAGAAGGCTACAAACTAGAACTTATGCATAAACATAGTAAAAGAACTTAGTGTACATAGTTGTGTAAGAAATAAAGCAAGAGATACAATCCTTAATTTAGGAAGCAACCTATACTAGTAAAGAATTGACCAATTTGGTAAGAAGTTGTTTATATTGGTGAACTCATAATTGGAAGTATTGACACTTGTGGTTGTTGAAGTAGTTAATTATCTATTGAAAATGGTTTCATTGAATAATCAATTTTCAAAAGAAGAAAACCATGTGGTTGTTCGAAGTAATAAATTTTTGAAGAAAATCGATTATAATAGTGAAATTTTTAAAGAGTTGTTTCAACCACAATTCATAAAGGAATTTAAGGAGAAAGTGAACGAGTTCAACTTTTTTAAAGGGACACATGATTTTCTTGTTGTCCGCTTATAGTGTTTATATGTTCATGTCTAAAATATACAAGTGTCGACCGGAAGGTATAATACTAATACTAGCCCTGAAACACATTGATGCTAGTGAAATGTTAGACTTGGACCAAACAAAACATTTTAAAACCCATTCTCTATATAATGTTGTGGAATCATTATCCACTTACCATGAAACTGGTATTCTACTCGGCGTGAATATTTTGTAAGCTCTCACAATTTACACATGTACACTTATAAATAGTATGAACCACTACCCACCTCCATGTCAAGTTTAAATAATTGAAGAAAAGTATAAAAGTGCTTTAGAAACCAACTTTTTCATTTATCAATGTGATTATCATTAACAACATACAACCCACTAAATCAAGTTTCCAAGAGCGATAGTTATTTACTCATCGGTTCAGAAATTTTGGGGAAAAACTAAAACAATCTATACTTATATTAACAGGGCATAGTTTATGATCTTAATATCATATATCTCGCATTCTCACATTTGTTAGGTACCAAAGAAATAGACAAGTACTTTCCCATATACCCACTTGTCCAGTTCACTTACCATACAGAAATGCAAAAACCAAAAATCCAGAATTGCAAAAATGCAAAAAAAATAGAAAAAATAAACAAAAAATGTAGAAAATGATAAATCAAGAAAACCAAAAATGTAGAAAAATCAGACATTGATGGAAAACGAGAACCAGAAAAATAAAAAATAATGTAATGAAATCAACTTTCAATATAAAGAAAAAAATATCAAATCAGTTTTGAAAACTCACCTAGTGAAAAGCCCAAGCTTAATTTCAATTTCTACATGGATAGAAAAAGGGAAAGTTAGAAAAATCTTCAAATTTGGAGAAGAATAACAAACCTTGAAAAAATATCTTACATTATGGAGCAAAAACTCTAAAGAACAATGAAGCATGAGAGAGAGAAGAGATGAGTTAGGAACGTAAGAGAGAAGAGAATAATAGAGAAGTAGCATTTTTCTCAAAATTGTCCAGCTCTGTCTTTTTCTTGAAAAAATTATTGAAACAATTTCAATAAATGTTGAGAAAATTACAGAGGCTATAACATGTTCCATTAATTTTTTTAGAATTTATTTCCAAGAAAAACTCAACCAACCTCAGTAACCAAGCCAATTTAGAATCTAGGTTCCTCAACATAGACATTCCCAATAGCACACAAAAAATTCTCAAATAAATATTCAATCACGAGTCGAAAACATTTTTACATCTTCATAGACATTTATAAACATCTTATAAATGTCTCAAAAATAATTTTTATAGAATTTATTCTCGAATTTGTAAGCATGCCTATTCATGTAACGTGCATAAACACAACAACCAGAACAGTAGGGAATTAATTAGCAAAAACATATCAAATCACATTGATAAATTTTTTCCTTCCATAGACATAGTCAACAACATCTCCTGAGAAAATATAGGCAAGAAATTTTCAAAAACAATATCTCTATACTGATTTCGAATTCAACACAATCAGAATGCGCAACTATCACAACCAATTGGCAGCATCACACATGTTATGGTTTCTCCTTTATACAGGGCACAAGTGGCTCTGATACCACTATAAGAAAATCTCAGTGTGTGCATCATATACACGCGGTGATGAAAAAGAAAAAAATTTATTCCGGGACTTTCCCGAAGTCCAGGATTTATTTGCTTATACAAGGAAATACCATTAAACCTAGGTGAAAATTCCCAATTCAGATACATGTTCATAACACATATATATATATATGAATTCATGGAACTTACACAAATCAATCATTCATATAATAACCATGTACCTTGTGAGTAGTCTCCTTAGTTCTTTGATCTTCTACTCGTCAGGTTTTCGTAAAACACAACGACCAAAACAGACAGTCTCCAATGGTATCCACGTAAAGATCGGAGAAACTAACCAAATCAAACTCTTTGATCCAGAAATGGCTAGAACAAAGACAAGAGTGGTAGCTCTCTTCTTTGTTCTATGGATAGCAAAAAATGTGGAAGAGAATGAAGAGGAAGAAGATGAGAAAGGTGAGGAGAGATGGGTGATAATCGTGAAGAAGAATGCTTACTACTTTTATTCTCACGATTATCATCTTACATCTTTTTCGTTTTTTGTCTTTTTGTCATTTAAAGACAATAAATGCATATCTTTTTAAAGAAGCCTCCT
>JANQAP020000101.1:3807056-3821868 GCA_026874005.2 Erythroxylum coriaceum
GATTGAAACATGTGTCTAAGACTAGAAAATTCATGAAAAGGCATATGGAGTGGGGAGATGGACAAAACTTTGATGGCTTAGCTTTATAATTTTCTCCTCTTCATTTCACCTTCTTCATCCCATCATTTTTCACTTGTTGATTTAAGCAAAGTCAAAGAGGAAGAGAAGGAAAAGCATTAGAGAACTACTTTGCCAATTTTAAGGTTTGGGATTTCACTTAGTTGATTTCCATGTTTGTCTATGATTGAATGGATATAATAATTCATTTGGATGTGCAATTGTTACTGGGATGTTGCTTTGGTGTTATTTTAGTGTTACTTTGCATGAACTTGGTTGTATATGACAAGAGAGTATTATGTAGTGGAATTTTATCTAGGATTTGTTTGAGTCAGTCATATTGTTTGAGTCATAACTCAACCTAAAGAGCTTCAAATTGTGTGATTTTAGTTGCATATGAAACCTAAGACATAGAAATAAATATTTATAGAAGGAACTCTAAGTTAATTCTAGCTCTATGACCTTAGAAATTGAGATTGAAAAAGGTGACCTGATGTTGCCCATGTTTTGGAACAACTTGTGATATTTTGCCTATATCTCATGATTTAGAAGTCTAAATTGTCTGATTGTTAGTTATATAGAAACTATAGACATAGAGGAAAATTTTTCTAGAAGACCTCGATGTGAAATTATTGATGAGCATTTGTATTGATTATAATGATGTGCAATTATTCATTATCAATAACATAAATTATCAATATAATTGCACATCATTACAACCAATGCAAATGCTCATCAAAACCAATTATTCATGTTGTCATGTTGTATTTCTTATTTATGACTATTAAGTTTCCTTTTTGTGTTAAGCCTGCATATTTTATGTGGGTATAGACAATAGGTGCTGTGGATATCCGAAGATATCAAACTATAGATACCCAAAGGTATCGAACTGTGGATACCCGAAGGTATCGAATTGTGGACACCAGTGGTGTCAAATTGTAGCAGTTGCATTATAACCATATAGGCTTCTGCAAATGTTTTCCTCTATGTCTATAGTTTCTAGTTAACTAACAATCATACCATTTAGACTTCTAAATCATAAGATATAGGTAAAATATCACAAGATGTTCCAAAATAGGGGCAACGTCAGGTCACCTTTTTCGATCTCAATTTCCAAGATCATAGAGCTAGAATTAAGTCAGAGTCCCTTCTAGAGATATTTATCTCTATGTATTAGGTTTCATATACAACTGAATTCATATAATTTGGAGGTCTGTAAGTTGAGTTATGACTTAAAAAATATGACTGACTCAAACAAACCCTAGACAAAATTCCACTACATAATACTCTCTTGTCATATTCAACCAAGTTCATGCAAAGTAACACCAAAGCAACATCCCAGAATCAATTACACATCCAAATGATTCTTTATATCTATTCAATCATATAAAAATATAGAAATCAACTAAGTGAAATCCCAAACCTTAAAATTGGCAAAGTAGTTCTCTAATTCTTTTCCTTCTCTTCCTCTTTGACTTTGCTTGAATCACCAAATGAAAAATGATGGGATGAAGAAGGTGAAATAAAGAGGAGAAAAATCTGAAGCTAAGCCATCAAAGTTTCATCCATCTCCCCTCTCCACATGCCTTTTCATGAATTTCCTAGTCTTAGACACATGTTTCAATCTCATTGGTCCATATGTCACAATCCTATTAACCCATATGTTACAATCCCATTGGACCATGTGTTATAATTCTATTGGACCATGTGTTGCAATGATATTGGACCATGTGCTACAATTCTATTGGTCTATACGTTACAATTCTATTAGACCATGTGTTACAATTCTACTGGACACACATGCTTTAATCTTATTGGGCCATGAATTAGCTTTAGGAAAATTGCATATTGGTCCTTCTTCCTTTAATTCCCACATTAGCCTATAATATTATCAATTGATTTCATTCCTATATGTCTTAAGTTTCTAATGGCATAAATTTCATGCAATTTAGTTAATTATATCGAGAGTTATACCCCAAAAATTATAGACTATTTGAAAAGAAGGACAATAGCTGGAACTTAACTTAAAAACGTAATTCAAAACTCTTAGAGGTAGAATCAGATTTCTATTCCTTCATGAAAGTTTTAGATTTATATCTCTAGTTTAATCTCCAACTAAAATTATCCAATTTTGAGGTCTATAGGACAAGATATGACCAAATTACATAAATATGTTTAGTGGAACTTATCCATTCAGCAAGGTACACATCCCAAATCAACTAACTTCGGTCTTATCACACAAAAGCAAAACAAAAACACATCCAATTTAACCAAGAAATTCCATAAGCAAATAGGATACTTCTTCTACCAATTCCTCTCACATCACATTCATAAATCCAAGCAAACATATCTAAAACTTCTATACATATTTCACGTCTAAGTATGTATGTCCATGTCGAAGCGAACAAATTATCCATTTACCCTTGTCTTTTACATTAAGTACCATTATGTCTCTTACTATACTTAGATGCACTCAATTAATTATGTTCATTTCTTAATACACCCTAGACATGCTATAATACTTCCAGGGTATATGTTGGGGTGTTACACTACCATACACAAACATTAACGAACATAAAAAGATCAAGTAATAACTGTAGAAACTAATTATAAACAAATATATATGCAAAATAATAATTAAAATTCAAAAACAAAAACTAAATCACTTCACTCCCCAATAATAACTCCAAAATTCTGGATGTGCATCAAACACACCAGAAAATAAAACCTAACTCTTAACATCTAAATTTGTAGTAGTGGTGAGCAAAGATCGTATCCAAAGAGAGTGTGTGTCTAACTTTTAAAAAGAATAAATTAGTGTTTAGGATTGGTTGGGGGAATTTTAGTTTAATTAGATTAACAAAATAAGGTAAAAATAAACTATTGAAGATAAATCAAATCAAAAAATACAAAATTGCTAAGATTAATCGATAGGTTTCAGATCTAGTATGCAGTTCAATCTCATCCTTCATATAAACGAGCACAATCAATTGTCATATTGTTATCATACCTCTATTTGAAACTATTAAGTATAGGTTACAATAATCTTTGTTAACCCGAATTTTTCCTTAGGTTTTATCAAATTAAAATAAGCTCTTTAACTAGGTTTAGCTATTAAATAACCTAGGATAAACTCTCTAGATTTATTATGACAATCACATTACGAAATAAGAAAATATGTTAATCTAAGCAACGACCATATAAGCTCTGGTCATTTAACCTATGCTATGTTATCCTTAATGATGACCATTAGTTTACCATAAGTGAATTAGATGTATAACTAATACATATTGTAATCTAGATTCTGGCAATGGGTTTATACATAAATAATCTATTTGAAGTGTTTAAATATTATTACATAAATCCCAAAACATTAGTCATAGAATAACATAATCAATTCCAAAAGAAAGTAAGAGCAACATCACTAGATTAATCAATGCCCAAACATGTTCATCAACATTGATGGTTAGCTCCTCATAGCTCTCCAATGGGTAAGAAATCTACCCCCTTTTGTGTCTCTAAAGTCTTCATACCTTATTTGGCCTCTTAAATTCCATTTTATAGTAAAAATTATGGTTTTATTACACTACATGGTCAGTTATATAGGCATGTAGGTGATCGCGTCTGTAAAAATTGCAAGAATCGTCATCTTACACATTCATAATAAGCTAGCTATGTTGCTCACTTATGCAGTCGTGTAAGTCCACACACCATCGTGTAGGTTATAAAAGTGGTTGAAATTGCATCTTAGAGCTCCTACGCACTTCCAGTGAGTTACATAATATCATATATGACTGTGTAAGTTGCAATAACTTCATTTCGTACATTCTTTGTCCCATCTTCCCTCTAATTCATCTTCTTCTTGCTTCCAAAAAGGAAAATAAGATTAAGCATTGATAGAACGACTACAAGGATAGATTTTTAGCTTATTTTATTCTTGTTCCTCTAACTTGTACCTAAAATAAAATATGAAATAAAATATCTTAAGCATAACATACCATTAATCACTAAGCACTAGGAGTAAATATATAGTCAATCAAATACTTATAAGCCACCTTTAATCATATCAAAGGTTGATAATCTTTCCCTCATTGCTAGCCATAAAATAAAGGAGAATTTTGGGACATACAAATTATCCCAAACTAAAGTGTGCCAAGGGAATTTAACCTAATAGAATTTGTATAGTGCTTGTTTGTGAAAATCCCTGATGAACTCCCAATCCTTTGAACTTTATCCTCAGTGCCAAGATTTGGGGGATAAGGAGTGAAGCATCTTTAGAAAAATTTAGCCTGCTTATTATTACATCCCCATCAACCATCAATGGTTAGTTCCTTAACTCTTGCATTTGTTGGATAAAGGAAACTAAGACTTAGAAAGTTGGACAGTTGATTTAGAGGGCCAAGAGGGCTCTAGTTATCAATTCATAACCATATATGACCACCATTGCCTATCTTATATAGTATCAAAGGCTACATGACTCCTCTAAGCTTCAGGATTTGCATAGTCTATCTTTGGATTAATGGTCTAGATACTCTTATTTCTTAAGTAATGCTTACTTACCCATTTCACTTATAGGGATGCCTTATTAGTGATACGTTGCTAGAGCCTTTTTGCTAGAAACACTTTGTTGACAAGTTGAATAGCTCTTATTCCTAAACCTCCCCTCCCCTCTCCTCATCTTTAGGTATACAAACATCTTTCCATATGACCTCTACAAAAGGCCTGATGTTTAAGTTCCATATCTGTAAGAAGTTTCTTAAAAGCTTTTTAATGTCCCTACTTAACCTCTTAGGAAGCCACAGATAGGTAGACCAGTAAGTATATAACTTACTTAACACTAAATTAATAAGTTCAAGCCTACCTGAAAAGGATAGACATTTGGAGATCTATTTCTCAATTCTCCTTCTAACCATATTAACGAGTGGCTGACATTTAGAATAAGATGTTCGGTTTGAGGAAATAGGAATTCTTATATAAGTAAATTGGAAAGGGAGGTAATTGTCAAACTTGAGATTCCAGCATAGTTGTAAGCTATGGATGACGCATCAGTTGATATCATAATAAAACTTTTCCCTTTGTTGATGAAAAGCCTAGAAAGAGCACTAAAATTATCCAAAAAAATTTTTAGGCATTCCAAAGATGCTAAATTGGATCCAAAGAAAAAAGAAGAAAATAAAAAAAGCTAGGTGAATAATTCCTAACCCCTTGCACTTTTTATGAAATTTGAAGTCTCTATTTTAACTAACATCTTTGGATTATTCGAGATAGCACTTTAATAAAGAAGGTGAACAAGTAGAGGGGAAGGGATCTCCCTACCTTGTCCTCCATTACATCCCTAAAATAATGAGTAACTTTGCCATTAATAAGCACACCATATAAGGTGGTAATAAAGCATTTCTTAATCTATGAGATGTATGAGACTGGAAGTCCAATAGCTTGGAGAGATAAGAGAATGAGGTCCTAATTGACTCTATCTTGATAACATAGTTTCTCCCAAAGCCCTTTAAGTGATAATTTCTAAGAAACTCCTAAGAAAGCAAGATATTATCACCTATGTTCCTTTGTTAGATGAAGGTAGCCTGTGCATAATGAATAAAATATGGTAGAACCTACTTAAGCTTTGAAGATAGCATTTTGGATATGATCTTATACAAGGTGGACCAGTAAAAGATAATCTTTAACACCTTTAGAGACTTCTGATTTGTAGTTTTGAGAACAAGGAATAAATGAGTGTTATTCCATACAGACATTATTCTGGAGCTAGAGAAAAATTCCAAGACAACTTCATAAGCAAAAGTCTTGAAAAGGTTTCAAGACTTTTGAAATAAACAGCCAATAACGACAATAAGACCTATAGCTTTATTAGGATTAAGTTTAAATACCATGCTTTCAATATCCTTAATGGTAAAGGACCTGGATAGGAGTTTAATTTGTTGCATAGATAGATGATTAATGAATAAAACATTAATTAAATTAGCTAAGAGATTAATACCTAATAAAATTCCAAAGATGTTCTTAAGTAACTCCTAACATATGATAAAAGCTTCTTCTGATTGGAAAGCAAAGTCCTTTCTTCAGTCCACAACTTAATAATCTATTCATCAATCCCCTTATTACTAAAAATTAATAAAAAAGTTAGTATTACAGTCTCCTTCCTTAATCCAATGCACTTTTAATGTTTGAGAAACTAGTGAAGAGTGAGAATCGAAAGCTTTAATATATATTTAAAGAGCAAGTTTCTCCTTAAGCAATAAGGAAGACTTAAGGGATTTTTATAAACCCCCATTGGCATGAAGATAGATTCTCCTTAGCTTTTCCATAGCTTTTTCAGTCTTAGATTAAGATCAATGAAGCAGATACTCATTAGTATCTTGTACAACTTATAAGAGTACATATAAGATTATATTTATGGAAATTGAAGATAAAGTGATGGTCAGGGAAAGACATGTTATAAAACATTAGGTAATGAATTGTAAAGAAAAGAGAAAACAAAAGCTGATGCTATTATATTTTCTTAGTTCAAATTGTTCTTCAGTTTGTTGAGGAGAACTTGCCCATAATATAATGAATGTATTTCAACCAACAAAATACCACTTTTTAGGGAATCTATGTAATAGAACCTTATTAGCACTCTTTAATAAGCGTACAAGTGCATATTTACTCTTAAAGCAATCCATTTGTTTAAGAAGTTAAGTGGATGTTCTTTTGCCTTATTTAGTAAAATTCTTAGGTGAATCTTGATTATAATTAATTTTGAGTAAAAGAACTGTGTTATGCTTAATTTCAAGCAGTTTAAATTTCTTGTTATTAATGTCAAATTAATATGATATGTTAAATATCCCCTAAAGTTTTGCCAATCATGCTTATCTATAAAAGAGCTCATTAAAGGTAGTTGGTATTGCCTAAACTACACTTGTTAGAAATTATAAGTGACAGTATATAGGGTGCTCTCTAATAGTAGGTTTTGTGATGGTAGTTATAAAAAGGTTTATTTGGGACTTTATTATCGCATTAGGATTCACAAATACATTGAAAATAGATTTTACTTAACCCCGTTAAATGCTTACATGAAAACTAAAAGTTTCTTTCGACTCAATAGTTAACACTAAAGGCAAAACACAACTTAAAATATTTTTTTCTTTTAACATTATAGAGGAATACTTCTACCCTATATTAGATCCTATCATAGACATCAAATGATACCCTAAGTTATATATAATTGGAGATTTGAATTTGTTCTAATAAATTTGTATTCGAGAAAGATGACATACATACGCAGCATCCATTAAGGCTTATATAGTTAAAGTTACAAAGATGACTCTAATTGTAGCTTACAATAGCTCTAAATTGCAAGATTAGTTAGAGACTTAGGTTAAAATTTGGATGAGTACATTTCTCATTCTATAATTAACTTTCGAATTTTGGTTTTCTAGTTTAGGACTTTATGTTTCCTTTCCTCTTTAAGTTTTTCTCTATCAACTCTTGATAGGCTGAAGTGGTAACTTTATTATTTCTTATCCAAATTTCATCCTTTTTAAGTCATTCTTCTCTATTTAAGGAATATAAAAATGTTAGCAAAAGTTGTGACAAGAAAGTACTTTTAGATTACTAGCTCTTTTCTCTAGTTTAGTTTGTTACTTCTCACTAACTCTCTTCTGTTAAACTATCCCAACATATTCTCTCTTTCTCCTATACACTTTATCTCTTGTGATGATTTTTCAATTCTCTTTAAAAAGTACTTTGCTTCCTCTAAAGTATATACCTTGTCCATCAAACAAGATCTCCACAAGGGCTAGTGATGATGTAGGTCATTCTCAAAGGCTATAGTCGTTATAAAAAAAAAATTCAGGTTTAGCACCTAAGTAACTTCTATGTTGAACTTGTATGTATAGTATATAAGGCTCTCCCTGTGTTTGCTTTACATCAAAAAGGTTAAAGTAGTAGTTTAACCTTCTTGTTATTGGAAAAGTGAGCCTAAAGTATGGCCTTGAGTTATTTAAAGATCGAGATTAATCCTCTTAGGATGATTGAATGGTCAAATACTAATCCCTCACAACTCCGACCTTATTTGAAGAGAATTCCTTTCTTTTTAAGGTTGTTAAAACTCATTGTCAGTAAATTATTTCTTGATATTAAGTGAAATGATTTGTAGGGTGTCATATCATTATATGCCTCCAAGTTAGGTAAGTCTTTTTTTAAAGAAAGCTAATGAAAACATAAAGCACCTACTAACTTATCCTAACATCACTTGTAGGCAATCACCTTCTTATTAAACTACTGTATTATTCCTATTCATAAGACTAAACTTAGTTTTAAGTATAAAATCTTAATTATTATTAAAATTCATAGTTAATGTATAATAATTATTAATAAAATTTTGTAATTATAAGTAAGTTACTTAGCTAAAAAATCTCTTAAGCATTAATATATAATTATTATTATAGCTTGCTAACAACTATAGTAAAAATTTAATTTTGACCGTAAGATCTTAACTAAAAGATTCATAATTAATGTACATTAATAACCAACTACCAAAATTTTAAATCTATAAGTACCCTATTTATTTTAAAAAATGTATGGCTTTAAAATTAATATGAAATTACTGCTATGACTTTTAAATAAATATGATAAAAAATAATTTTTGTGATAAAATCTTAACTACAATCAAAAGGATCATGACTAATCGATGTCACATAAAATTTTATAGTTATAAATAACTTTTTAAATCAAATTTAAAGAAAATATATAATAAATGTGATAACTAAAATAATATCAAAAATAAAATTTAACCATCTTAGCTAATGTATATTGACAACAAATAAATAAAATTAAGCGACTAAAAGATTAACCTTATTAATTATTATTACTGTATTTAACTTCCTTTTAAATTCCTTATTTACCATAGAAATTTAAACTTATAAATAATAATTTATGACATACCTTGATTAATCCTTTTGCAAAAATAAAGTTAATAGATTGAATGAATATAAAGTTCCCAATAAGTGTACAAGTTGAATAAGATGAATATATTAAGATAAAATAGAAGATACAAAGAAACAAGGATACAAGGAACTAAATAAGGAAAGTAACTAACTTATTCCTTTGTAGTTGCCTCACTTTAACTAGGTATGATTCGTCTTAGTATCATTTTAAACTCAAAAACTTAATGAGATAGTAGAAGGAATTCACTCTCAAGATGCATACCACCAATCTTGTTAATGTGGAAAAGCCCTAGTTTGTTATGTTGCTACTACACTGCAGATGAAGATGATAAGTCATTTATTTCTCTCTTATTAAGCCTTTTAGTTCTTTCATTATTTGCTAAATCTAACTAACATTGCCTTGGAAAATTTTATTGTTTATTTCCTTCCATATTACATAAACCAATCTTCCAAAAGATATTTTAAAAACAAGGCAGTTACCTTTACATCTCTATTGCCTTTTACTGAACTAGGAGATGATATCAATCCAATCAAGATGGGGAAAAATGAGGTAGTAAAAATTTTGTATCTTCTCCAATAAGTAATAAGAGAAGTTAAACTAAATAATATATGATTAATGGAGTCAAATTCTTGTCTACATAGTGCACAACCATTGGTGATATTGGGGTTGCCATGATATCTATCCATCATGGTAAGCCTCCTTGATGGCAAGCTATAAGATAAATGACCTTTGAAATAGCCTACTTATACCACGTCTTCTTATACTAGAGAACATTTGGAGTACTGGATCTTAGTAGTTGTTTGTAAGATTTATTAGAGAAAAGGTTTGAAGAATGTCTCAACCATTAAAAAAAATCCTCTTTATTAGAGTTGGGATTAAAATTAGGAGTTATTACTAATAATTTAGACTAAGTAGTTTGATTAAGCCTTTATAGATTTTCTCTTAGGACATCTTTGACTAAAGCTTATTCTGTAATTAAATATTTGAGTAAACATAATTCATTGATTATATATAATGGCCTATTGTTACTCTAATTATCATACCATAAACTAGTGTTAAATCCATCTTCAAGCTTTTATTTAAATTCCAACCTCACACGTTTCCTTAATCTTAAGATATGCAATATAGTCCACGATGCATTGGTTCTGGGACTGAAGTTCCAAAAGTTCTTTCCTATTAAGAATTGTCAATGTCCTTGTTGAACCTATAAGGCTTCCTCATCAGTTAATATTCTCCATATTTTTTTGATCATCATAACATTGTAAGTGAGATTTATTGGATAAATCTATAGTCCTCCTTCCTCCTTAAAGCTTACAATCCTTATTCAATTTAACCTTAGCAATGATTTTCTTATGATATCACATAAAGGTTCTAAACACTTTCTCTATTATTGAATCAGGAATTAAAGGAAAAAATATGTGTAAGGACCAGCATACATGTAAAGGAAAGGTTTTTATTGCACTAGCTATTAGCACTTCTTTATATCCTTTCAATTAGAGGGAGAAAGTCTTTGTGAAATAGTCTTTTACAAGAGATAAGAATCCCCAAATAAACAAATGGGAGTTCCTTGATTTTGAGCCTTGTTAGGTGAGAGATTCAACTAGCAAGAAGAGTTGCACCTGATGAATAACTACTCAACTCTTATTTATGCTTATAAAAGGCCCAAATAGATCCTTAAAGGTTCTAAAAGTTGCCTTTAGAGCATAGATAGACTTAGGATCAACACCTCATAGAAGTAATAAGTCATCAGCAAATGACAGACTATAAATTCTTAACCTTTTGCATTTATTTTACTATTTAAAGTTCCTTTCATGATTAACAACCCAAACACTAAGCCTATTGAGAAACACAATAAGTAGAGAACAAGTATAGAGAAAAAGGATCCCTTTGTTTTAAATCTTTTTCACCTTTGATTAGATTTTTATATTGGTCATTCACCAAGATGATATAAGAGACTAAAATGATGCATTGTTCTATCCAATCAGTAAATTGTTAAGGGAAACCAAATTCTGTTAGGGAGTTTAATATGAATCTCCAATTGGTGGAATCAAAAGCCTTGTGGAAGTCAACCTTAATTGCATAACTTTTAAGTCTTAAATGAATGCTTCATGGTAATTTTTGGGCATTTCTTTAGCTAGAAGAATATTATTCCCAATTTTCCTCCCTTTAATGAATGATCCTTAGGCAATGAGAGAATTTAGCATAACCTTGAGTCTTGAGGCTAAAGCTTAGGAATAATTTTGTAAATTATGTTATAACATGGTATTGGTATAAAATCTCTCAAAAAACTAGGACTAGGGGATTTTTGGACAAGAGTAATGAAGGTCTTATTAAACAACTTAACCTTTACTAAAAGAACTAAACAATAACATATATGAGTAATTATTTAAAGTGAATCTAAGTTCTTTGAAAGAAAAAAGTATTAAGACCATCGAGAACAGGTGCTTTATTAGGCTTAAGAACAAAGGGAGCGTTCTCAACATATATGGCATTAAAGGGTAAAAGCAAATTATAAGCTTCAATATTAGTGATCCTCTCAGTGATGCTATATTTAAGAGCCTGTGGAGAAGAAGAGTAGAAAGAGGTAGTAAAATGGTGTTAGAGAAGTAATCATGAGCTTTCAGTAGTGTCCTCTTGAGAGTGAACTAAGACGCTATTAGCTTTTTAAATGAAAGCAATCTTATTTGAATTTTTCTTGAGAAAGTTAATTTATAAAAGAAGGAAGAGTTCTTATTGTAACAACCCCTATACGAAACCTATAACCACCCACACATATGACACCTAAAATTCCTATACGTACATTAATGGCATACAATTCTATTCAATGTTGTACATGTACATATTACAAAATTTGATATCCCTTAACAATATCATTTAAAAGTAGTATTACATATTACATTAATATGACAATCCAAAAGAGATATTACACATAACTTAAATTCTTAATTACAAATTGTTAAGAAACTAAAATTTCCTTCATTACATATACAACCGTTCTTTAATCAAAAGACATATCTAAAGGTACTTTTACTTCTAATGGTTGGCCTTGATCCCTACAGATGACACCTATACTAAACTAGAAAGCTTAATGGGAAAACATTTAGTTTAGATGACCACTCACAATAATCATCCACCAAGCACACACACATTCATGAATATCATAAACTCATATAAACAATGATGACATAATTAAGCAAAGTACATAATGCAAATATACTTCAATATATTATCTATATACCAAAATGCACATTTATAAGACAAATATTGAGATTCAAAGCTCATCAATACAAATTATTCATGTTGTCATACTATATCTCTTATTTATGACTGTTAAATTTCTATTCTATGCTAAGCCTGCACATTTCCTGTGGATGTGGATAAGGGCATTATGGATATCTAAAGATATCAAACTGTGGATACCCGAAAGCATCAAACTGTGGATACCCAAAGGTATCGAACTATGGATAATCGAAAGTATCGAACTGGGGAAACACCATAGTCTCAAAATGAAAACACCAGTAGTGTCAAACTGTAGCAGCTGCACCGTAACCCTATAGGCATACCTATCTATCCATCACCAAGACAATGAAGCAGACACTGTAACATTTTCCTTTAATCATTTACCAATATCATGATTAATATATTGACAATTCATACAATATTCATTTGAAATCATAAAATTTGTATGAAAACTTGTATGGTCATACTAAGCAATAAATATGCATATAAATCATCTATATATGTGTAAATTTCCTTTAACATGCATTATGTTCAATTTTAAATTTCAATGTTTAATCCCCCATCCCCCTCCAATTTTAAATATGGTAAATCATATTTTATTTATTTCTAGGAGTTTGCAAATTTTTATAAACATTAGAAAAGGTTCTGATATGGTTCAGTGAAAGAAAAACAGAAGCAAAGCACTCAAAATAGTGCAAAATGGGCTAAGCACATGGTAAGTCTAAAAATAGGCAAACAAATCAGTCCATAAGCAAATCACACTTTAATCTTTATTTGTTCCGTAATTTTCACATACTAAACATTCAAATTAGTATTTGAGGTATTCTAAACATTTGTTCCCCTATGTCTCTAATTTCCATACAATCAAAGATCAGTCATTTGGACTTCTAAATCATGAGATAAGTACCAAACATCACAAGTTGCTCCAATATGGGGGCAACATCAGGTCATCATTTTCCACCTCAATTTGTAATATCATAAAGCCATAATTAAGTCAGAGTCTCTTCTAAATATTTATAGTTCTATGTATTAATTTTCATATGCAACTAAAATCACCCAATTCAGAGGTCTTCATGCAGAGTTATGACCTAAACAATATGACTAGTTCAAGACAGAATTCCACTACACCATTCTCTTTTGTTATATTCAACCAATTCTATGCAATATAACACTAAATAACACCAAATTATCATCCCAACAACCATTCTACATCCAAATGAATCTTTATGTCCATTCAAACATAGACACAAAGAGAAATTAGACTACATGTAGTCCAAAACCTTGAAATATGCCAATTAGCTCTTCTTTTAGTACTCTTCCTTCTCTTCTCCTTTAGCTTTGCTTGATTCACCAACTAGAACACCACAAATGCATATCTCGATCTCATAACCAACCTTATAATTCCAGATCTTCATGAGCAAAGAAAAAAAGACGAAGATGAGAAGAGAAACTACAAACTTTTACCTTGATTTTCATTTAGGATTAGCTTGATTCCTTATGAAAAATGATGTGATTAAAGAGATGGAACGGAAAGGAGGTGAGGAGATAAAATTATGTGGTTAAAACACTCCATACACGTCCCTCTCCCCAATTCAAGAAGTTTATAGTCTTACACATATGTTTCAATCTCATTAGTCTATATGTTGATTTTTGGCAAAAGTGCACATTTGGCCCTTCTTCTTCCTTTAATTCCCACATTGAAATATAAAGGCATCGATTGATTTCATTCTAATCCATAACTCACATATAATTATTCAAATCCAAGCCTAAATGAAGAAATTACCAATTTACCCCTGTATTTTAAATTAATTACCATTATGTCCCTTACTATGCTTAGATACACTTAATTCTTTATATTCACTTCTTAATACACCTTAGATACACTATAATGCTTCTAGGATATATATTAGGGCCTTACACTTATCCCCATCTGTTAGCTATTGAATTATTGATCTCTGGTTAAGAACAAAGTAATTGACATTCATGCTCAAGTATTATTACTAAAAGTTATCCTTTCTTCTTCATATTTTACATCATCTATAAGATCTTGATAAAGTGTTGTTCCTTGGATAAAATGACCTTAGTAGCAGATATAACTTGATGAGTGTTGCTATACCTTTTGTGATTGACTTTCTTCAGCTCCTCTTTAACCATAAGAAGTTTTCTCATACAAATAGAAGATTTTAATCCGTTGAAAGTCATAACTCAAGCACTTTTTTTCTTATAGCTTCTTTGCATCCCTAATCATTTTCCAAGTAATTACTGAATCAAAAGGAGGTTTTCCTCTGTTGTTTTAAGATCATATCATGAACTTCAATATACGAGTGATAAAAAATAGAAGATAATTGAATAAGACTTTGCTTTCTAAGAAAGTGCTAAATTAGTGGCTGTTGACAAGGGCTTTGTCAAGCTTTTTTTGTAAGAAACCGTCTTCCTTATTGCTTATTATTCTAAGCATAAAATCGTCCCTCCATCATAAGATCATTAACTTGTAAGTAACTCACACAGTCCCTGAAATCATTAAAGAAATTCCTAATGCATACATTCCCTTCAATTTCAGATTAATGAATGA
>JANQAP020000101.1:4196787-4206842 GCA_026874005.2 Erythroxylum coriaceum
ATGATCTTTTTGGGCTCTCTATTAACCAAAATACTATAAAAAAACAATAGTTATACATTGTTTAATCAATTCCATATAGACATTATGGAATCCAAATGCCCTAAGAGTATTTAAAATTAAATTATAATTAATAGAATCAAAGGCCTTAAGGAAATCTATCTTTATGACACAATTCATATTTGAATGTCTCTTATTGTAATTCTTTAATTACTCTTATTTTAGTAAGATATTATCCCTAATATGTCTCCCCTTTATAAAGGCTCTTTAAGATGGATCAGTATGACAAGCAAGTGTATCCTTAATCATATTAGCTAATAACTTGGAAATGATCATATAAATAGTGTTACAACAAAATATAGGTTTGAACTCCTTAAGAGAGTTAGAGGAGTGTACTTTAAAAATAATCTAAATGAAAATTTTGTTGAGCTCTCTTAACATTCTTACAAGATGAAAGAACTTAATTATTGCTTTTGTGATCAGTGGTTTAATGTAATTTCATGTTCTTTGGAAGAAAAAAAGCTTTTGTGCCATCGAGTTCTAAAGCTTTATTTGGGTTAAGGGTAAAAAGAGATGCTTCAACATCATTCTCATTGAAAGGTCTAGACAATGAATCAACTTCTTGAGCATAAATTCTATCTTTGATGATAAAACTTATGATCTGAATAAAAGAAATGTTGTTCACAAAGGTACCAAAAGAATTGCAAAAGTAATTGAAAACTTCCTGTTTAATTCCTTCTTATGAGTCAAGTAATGATGTAACACCCCATACTTGACAATGGAATCGACATACCAAATGTTACCATATTCTTAAATACCTAAAATTTCAAGCTACAACATTTTCTATTTAAAACCTCATTAATCTAGTCATTATTATTCACTTTATAAAAATTTAGATAGAGTTTCCTATATATTTACTTGAAACCTCCTGCAAGATGCTTCAATACACTACTTATGCATGTTAATCAACTATCCTTATCTATGTCAAACTCCTTGGCAAAATAATTTACCCATCCTCCAATACATTTCAATATATCTAAACCAGATTTCATACATAACTTTCATTTATTTGTATATAATTCACAATAAAATCCTGTAAGATTCTTCACTTCTTTATGTGTACATGCTATAAACAAAAACAAAATAAAAATTTGTAGTACATCCAACTCCAATTCTTTCGAGATCCTCTATGTGACTCTTGTTTTGTAATAGATCTACCACAACTTTCTTCTAGCTATCTTCAAAACCTATGCATAGAAAGAAAATCCACACGTTAAGCTAAGGCTTAGTGGTGTTCAAGCAATTCCATTTCACATTCAATTCAATTCATTCAACCATAACATGCATAATATATAATATTTTTCACATATATCTTCATTTCTTTCTAAGCATAAATAGGCATTTAAAATCAAGTTATGAAATACAAGCATATATCTATTTTAATAATTCATATCTAATTATACAATGATCAATAAATTTTACATCCAATTATTACTTTCATTTAAAGTTCTTTAATCATTAATCATGCATTTATCAACTTTCTCTAATTGCCCCAAAGTTAAATCCATCACAATTGCATCACCGAGTCGGATAAGTGGGATTTTTTAAAAATACAAGATCCGGTTCTCAGAACCATACGATCCATTTATTTATATACATTCATATTGGAACTGAGCTCTCGGAGCCATGCAGTTCATAACACAAATCAAATGTCTTACATTAGAACCGAGCTCTCGGAGCCATACAGTCCGGTAATATATATCATAACGCAGTATTGCTAACTCCCTAATTGGCATGCTAACCTTATCACATTCCTCCAATTCCTATCTATTTCACTAGGGCAAATCTATTTAAATTCCATTGAAATTTCATAATAAAAGCTCATAATAATCAATTCAAGCTATTCCATATTCGACCAAAGTAAATGTCTTTTTTTTCTTCTGTTATTGGATTTAATTTAATTCATACAACCTTTAAGACATATTCATCTCACCAATTACTAAAAAATGGCATGTATATCAAGTTTCTCAATTCAAACATAATGTATGCCAATGGGGGGAAGTACAAGTTATAAGTCCAAAATCTCGATTAATCACATATAGTACTTCATTTAACATCCAATTAAATATTTTCAATAACAATATCATAAACCCCCAATTTTACTCAAGAACTCTAAATTTTCTAATACACAATTTTAGAAAAAAGTAGAATTGCAAGAACACATACCAAATTGATGTCCAAATCTTTAAATTAAACTTCTATAAATTTCAATTTCATCATTAATTCCTTATTCAGTCTCTTTCTCTTTCTCTCTCTCCTTCAATTCCTCTTCTTTATCTTCATAATATTGCATAACAAATTCAATTTCATACATTTTATTCATCAATGCATGCAATTACATCAAAATCATGTACTAAAAATAATTAAAACTCTATTAACTTTCCTTATAAATTTTTGGGTGCTATTCATCAAGAACACCCATATACATTTTCTTCATCTTTTCCCAATTTTTTGGTTGATATGGTGAGTTTAGGGATCTTAGGTTGATGATTTAGTGTTTAATAAGTAATTTGGGGGTTAAAACTAAAGAAAATTGGCTTGAAAATGAAAGAAATGAAAGAAAAATGGAGAAGAAAGGAGAAATGGTTGTTCTCAGCACTCCTTAGTGAAGAAGAGAGGGTAGGTGGCCAAGAAAATGACATATGGTCCCTCAATAACATTTTTTTCATTAAAAAAACAAAATTAACTTTAACTTTTAATCCATTCTTTTCTTCTTCTCAATAAAAATACCTATAAGAAAAATATCAACCTCATATAAAGACCTAATTAATCTCATTTATTTCCATTAATATTTTTAGTTTGACTTTTAGCCTTTCTTGGTCAAACCCTCAAAACGAAATCATTTTAAGCTCTAATTTGATCCTCGGGCTATCCTTGAACAATATTATCCGATGCTAAATAAAATAAAATAAAGTTTGGGTCCCAGATGTCACTATTCACCTAGGGATATACTATTCATGACCTAAAAAGTACTATTCATGAAATCGAGATTTTTGGGGTGTTACAAATGAGCCATTTTCTTCTTAAGAGAAGTTATTATGTTGTAATTCCTCCTTGAAAGAACAACGTTATGAGAGAAGCTGGAATTTTATCACCATCCTTAATCCACTAATTTTTATGTCTTTGCCTTAAAAGGGCGTAATTAATTGTCATAACTTGATCGTACATGATTAAGATAGTCTTTTCTTAGTCTTAAAATTATGCAAATTTTAAGTTCATTATTGATCCATTGGAGCTTTCTCATATAGATAAACATCTTATGTCCCTGAATGTCTAAGTTAAGTCCCTTTTAAATAGTTTCCTTAAAGCCCTCCACTTGTTGAATATGAAACGAGAACTTTTCCTTATGTGAAGTGGGCAAATTATGCACTAAGATAGGAGTGTGATCTAAGATTAAAGGATTGAATGAAAGTGGCTTTTCTTTTAAGGAAGATAGACATCTGGTATGCATTAATTATAGATTTGTCTATGTTCTTTCTCAAAAACCATCTGTCCTTTTGCTTATGATTCTATATAAAGAAATGGTCCTTTATTTTTAAGTTTGTAACTTGAATGTAGCTAGCACAATTAATGAAGTCCTCAATGTAATTTTGAGACTAACATTGCTTTCAATTTTTGAGGGATATAGCATATTGTTAAAATCCCCTACATAGGGATTTTATTTTACTACATAGGGAAGTCCTCTAGAAAGTATGGATGAGTGCATACACAAATTAACATGAAATTGATGTTCTAATGTTTTAATTTAATAGGAAAATGGATTAACTGGTCTGACATGCTAGCTTGATTCACCTCTAACTTGTCAAGATCTAATGTTACTATTATCCTTCCATAATGATGATAATGGTGATTAGTATAGATAGGCCAATTTTTCTTCACAAAGCTCTAATTCCTATAATTGTTTTCCTTGAGCTTATTCTCTAAAAGACCAATAAGAAAAGGTTTAGTGCTATGAATATAATCTAGTAAAGTTTATTGCTTATTAAGGCTATTAATTTCAAAAACATTCCATTAGAGAATATATATTAAAAGGGAGTTATTAGTGTACACTTTTGCTTCCTTTTGGATTTCCTTCTCGTGATATTTTTGAATTCCTTATCTGTATTTAACTCCTCGAGCTTCTTGCCGTACATAGAGATAACATGATTCTTTGCCTTAGGTGAAACATATTTTGTGGGAATATCAAAAGGAGAATAAGGTTTTTTTTCTTATTTATCTATATTGGTATCATGGTCATAACTATCCTCAATAACTGATAAGCTTTCCTATGTATTCATTGTATGAAATGCATTAGATGCTACTAATGGTGGAGGCTGAATGTTAGGTATAAGTAAGACTTGGTTCTTGTTTGGGGGGCTCCTTAATATTTAAGATTAAGGGATTGTATCATGTTCCATTTACTCAGTCACCTTTCCTCTACTATAGTTATTATCCATATTTGCCATCTTGGTTCTTGTTTGGGGGGCTCCTTAATATTTAAGATTAAGGGATTGTATCATGTTCCTTTTACTCAGTCACCTTTCCTCTACTATAGTTATTATCCATATTTGCCATCTCCCTTTTGCTACCTTCCTTGTAGTTGTTATTTCCATTTGCATCTATGTACATTAACTCTTGATATTCACCTGTCAAAAATTTCTTATTGTGATGCCAAACTTTTGTGAGTTATGATTGTCTGGTCTCCAAGAGTAAGTGACTACAACCTCATTCTCAAGTAGTTTGTCATCCTAATATATTCTCATTAGAATAATTATTTTAGGGAGGCTCTATTGGCTGTTAATAAGGACACAAATCCTTTTTTTTGAAAAAGCAAAGGAATTATATTAATCTCATATGTAAGTCATGTGGTCAACATATAAATTACATAACACAGTGATACATTAATTAAGAGGTTCAATTAACTGAAAGCCCGCAACCAAACTTACTGATATGGTGCGTATTATAAAGAGGGATACGTAAACCCATTGCGACTTATAACTTTTAACAAAACCTCCCAAATTAGGTTAAGATTGTCGATGCTTCCGAGGCTTCCAAAAGTGGGACACTAGGTGGAGAAGATCATAGATCTCATAGACAACGCTTCCAGAAAGAAGATTAGGGGGGAACTCATATTCCATGGCCCTTTCCTCGATAAATATTTACTATTAACTTGATGATCTACCATGTCATGAGATTACCACGAGATTGCTTTATATAGGAGTTTAGAGAGAAATTCCTATGTACCTTAAGGATTGACAGAGGCTACCTTAATTTAGCATCTTCATGGCAAATCACTTAATGTAAAGCAATCTCGTGGTATTCTCATGGTAGGGTAGGTCATTAAATTAATAGTAAATACTTGTCGAGGAAGGGGCGATAGCCTATGTAAGATGTGAGTCCTCACCCCCAATTCTTCTTTTGTGTCCATGAGTAAATAGACCATCTGATCTTCACCAGAGAGGACAAAATTTTCTCTCTGGAATGTGCAATATTCTAAAATCGCCTAAGATTTCTCTCCCACCAAATCTCTTTGATTGAAGAGGCAAAAGAGATAACATATATCTGCTTGTTATAAGTAGGAACATAGTTCAGTTTCAGCAACCAATTAAAGGCATCCATGAAGGTATTACTGCATTAGAAACAAGGCACAGATCATAGACCTTCTCCTATATAAACTAGGAGAAAGGGCATTGGAAGAATAGGTGATCTCTAGGTTCTTCCTCTCTCTCAAAGAGGATACATGTAGAGTTATTGTTTCTGTAGTGTAGACTATCCATTATGCTTAATTTATTCAGGACCACAAGCCATAAAAGAATGTAGTAGATAGGTATAAGGGACTTATGCCATATTATAGGAAACCAGACTATCCTTGGATTATCTTTATTATGCTAATTTCTGAATTTTGTAATGCTGAAAATGTTAGGAGGTAGATTGATACATTGGAAGGTGTCTTGTCTCCCTAATCCAAGTTGGAAGTTGGGAATAAGATGATGTAAATCCATGGGGAAATTCCATTGCCCCTTTATGATAATTGAATTGACTTTAGAGTTGATGGGATGTCCACTCCAAGATTGAATAACTTGTGGAACTCTAATTAAGGGACCTTTAACAGTCTAATTGTCAAACCAAAAAAAGGTCTTGTCTTTATTTCTATCCTTAAAAAAAATCAAGGCTTCGAAGAAAGGTCTTAATTTTAGAACTTGAGTCAAGGACTAAGAAAATGAGGGTTTTAGAGGAATAAAACAAAGGTTGGATCCTTTAAGGATGTAGTTATGGAACCATCTAATCCAAAAGTGACTTCTTATCCAATAAGATGTTCCACAGATTTTTGACCAAGGCTAACCTATTAAAGGTCCCATAGAGGTTAAACACTGTCGACCCTCTTCTTTTCTTTTGCATACCTCTAACCATTTAACCTTAGCAAGATGATATCGACATTTAAATTACCCTAGATAAATCTTCTAAACAACTTTTCAATGGTTTTATTAACTTCTTTGGCTAAGGATATGTTGGAAGACCAGTAAATGTGAAGGGAGTTCAGAATAGATGAAATGAGTTGTAGTCTCCATTCAAATGAGAGCACCTTGTTAGTCTACATACTTAATCTCCTTTGTATTTTTTCAATTAAGGGAAAGCATTCAAAGAATTGAATCCTTTTGGTGGTAATGAGAAGTCCCAAATAAGTCAGAGGAGTAGGTTTCCTTCATATACACGTGATTTGAGAGATTCTATTCGCCATCACAATTGCACTAGGAGCTAGGATGAAATAGTTGTATCTGAGGTTCACCTCTAGACTTGAAAGATTTCCAAATAGAGATAGTGTCAAGATGAGAAGATCAATAGATTCACTGTGGGCCTTGGAAAAGAGCAGAAGGTCATCCACAAAGCATAAATTAATAAGCCCTACCCTCTTGCATTTGTTATGAAATTTGAAGCTCCTAGTATTTCCGAGTTTATGAAGAATCAATTGACGTAGTACCTCCATGCATATGATAAAAGATAAAGGGAGATGGGATCACCTTGTCTCAGTCCTCTAGCACTCTTAAAGATTTCAATAGGCATACCATTAACTGATAGATGTAGATTGCATTGTATTTTTATAGGTAATTTGATATGTGTTTAATGGTTAAGTTGATTATTTAGTATGTGTTTAGCTTAAGAATTGTGTTAGTTCATAAAAATTTGTGTTTTAAGTGTTCTTTAGGTGAGAACATGTTTTTGAGCTTCAATTATATATATATAAGATGTCGTGATGAATTTGTTAGTGTTTCAGGGCATTCAGAAGAGTTTTGAAGGAGACTCGAACCAAAACACAAGGCCAACATCATGGGGGACCTGCCACGATCGTGACAGAAGCATCAATATAGGGCCACAATCGTGGCAAATATGCCACGATTGTGACAGAAACTCAAGCATAAGGCCACGATCGTGGGGTATCTGCCACGATCGTAACAGAGATTAGATAATCAGGCCACGATCGTGCACTAAGGGCCACGATCATGGCTTGCGCATAGATTGATGCAGTCACTTTCAGATTCGAGTTTTCAAGGGACATTTCAGACCCGAGAAAGACATTAGGGTTACCTTAATTGGTAAAGACTATAAAAGGATTATGATATAACCCTAAAAGAGGAGTCCACATTCTGCTTACATTTGAAAACCCAAAAGAGAGAGAGAAAGAAGAGAGAGAGAGAAGAAGAAGATGAAGAAGAGGAGGATTCTGAGCCTAAGCTTTCCGGAATAGGTGATCTCCCTATGCCACTGATTTCCTGAATCATTCAACTTGAGTTTCATTTCCTCCCCATTTACTTTTTTATTCATTTAATGTGTAAGCTTGAGATGGGTCGTATGGATATGGATTTTGAATTGTTAATGATGTTCTAACTTTTGCTTTGGGATTTTGCTTATCTTTAATTTTAATTTAGTTGATTTATGTTTACTTGAGTTGGGTATTGTGATTGATTGGTGTATTTACATATTTTGGTAATAAACTGAGAGGGTGAACCAGATAAAAATGATTAGATTGGATTAACAAGAGTTAGGTGATCTCATAACTTGATTAATCCTCTTGACAGATTTCTATTGTTACATTATTTGATTGTTGCCAGTTTGTTTTGATTTAGTTTACTTTTTAGTTATTATTCGAATTTGAGTCTTAAACAAAGTACAACCTGAATTAAGTGGTGCCTAAGCACAATCTTTGTAGGACAATATCTGCTTTTAACTACAAGTAATAAGCAGTATATTTGCATTTTTTAGAGTAAAAATAGTAATTGGTTTTGCAATTACCGTTGCTGGGATTGTTTTGTTTAGCATCTTGTTTAGTTTAGGTGACTTTGATTTAAGAGTGTTTGATACTTTTCCTTGAGTTTTTGCAAGTGCATGAACACAAGGAGCACGAGAAGGTCTAACGAGCTTAGTGAAGAAGAGCTTTCAGATATCACAAGGCATGAAAGAGAGCTAAGAAGAGCTAGACGCCAAAAACAAATACAAAGGAATATGGTCGAAGAAGGAGAACAAGAAGGAGTTGAGAGGACATTGATGGACTTTATCAGGCCAGGTTTCAGTCCTTAAGGAGTTACAAAGCCAACGATTCAAGCCAATAATTTTGAAATCAGGCTGGCACTCCTCAACATACTTCAGAGCAGTGTGCAGTTTTATGGGCTGTCTAATGAAGATCCCAACGCCTATCTTGCAAATTTCTTAGAGATTTGTGATACCTTCAGGTTTAATGGGATGTCTGATGATGTTTTGAGATTAAGATTGTTTTCTTTTACCTTGAGAGGTCGGGCAAAGGCATGGTATAATTCACTCACTGCAAGCCAAATCACTAGTTGGGAGCAGCTAGCCCAAGCTTTCTTAACTAAGTACTTTCCTTTGACTAAGACAACAAAAATCATCCAAGAGATCACTAACTTTTAACAAAGTGATGGGGAGTCGTTGTATGAAGTTTGGGAGAGATTCAAGGAATTACAAAGGAGTTGCCCCTACCACAACCTTTCGAGGGAATTTCTTTTGCAAACATTCTACAATGGTGTAACTCAGAGCACAAGAGGAACAACAGATGCAGCTATAGGAGGGTCTTTTATGAGGAAAACCATTGATGCAGCTCATGACTTTTTGGAAGAGTTGGCAAGTAACAACTATATGTGGTCAAATTAAAGGACCAGACAAAGGTCCAAGGAGCAAAAAGGAATGATTCTACTTAACTCGATGACAGCTTTACAAGCACAAATTGCTGCCCTCACCAAGTAGTTGAGCAACATGCAAGGAGCTTCTTCATCCACAGTTAAGACCATGTAATTACAATGCGAATTATATGCGCAGGATAACCATGACACAGCTGAATGTTTCTTACTGGGAGCGAGTGGTACAGAACAAGTAAATTACTTGGGTCAGTCGCAATGAGGTAACAATCCACACTCTAATACTTACAATCTTGAGTGAAAAAATCACCCAAATTTTTCGTGGAGTACTAATAATGCAGGTGGCCAAGTGAAAACACAAGGATCTCTCAGATTTCAACAAGACCGACTTGGGTTTTTGGAGAACAAAATGGACAAGTTAATGGACGTATTGGGTTCAAAGTTCTCAAGCCAAGAGGAAGGTCAAAGAAGACAAAAAGAGAGTTAAAAGAGAATAGAGGCAAAGTTTGACCAGATTGTGAAGAACCATGCTTCATCCATCCACAACTTGGAGGTACATGTAGGTCGACTTGCTAATGCTTTGTCTTTTAGGAATGCAGGAAGCTTACCAAGCAACACTAAGGCTAAGTATGCAAAGTTTCTCAAGGACATATTGACACACAAACACATTTGGGAAGACAATCAGACGGTGACCTTGATGTAGAACTGTAGTTCGATAATAACAAGCACAACGTATTCAAAACTACTAGATCTAGGGAGTTTTACTATTTTATGTGTTGTTGGTGATTTTGAATTTTCTAAATGCTTATGTTATTTAGGCATACGTATTAACTTGATGCCTTTATCTATTTTCAGGAAATTGGGGCTAGGAGA
>JANQAP020000101.1:4296386-4306386 GCA_026874005.2 Erythroxylum coriaceum
GTTGATGGTAAGGAGGTGAGTCCTCTTCCAAACAACCCTACAATAAACCAGATTAAACATCATGTTGAAGAAATGACTAAGAAATTTCGTGCACTTTCATGCATTCACTCTTCTGTGGATGACGTGATTTTCACAAGAATTATGGATTGTGAGTTTGCCAAAGATGCTTGGGAAAGGCTGAAGCGAGAGTTTCAAGGCAGTGATAAGCAGTGATAAAACAAGGAAGATGTAAATTCTTAATCTGAGAAAAGAATTTGAGATGCATCATATGAAGGAGTCGGATAAGATCAAAGACTATGTTGATAGAATTATGAAGACTGTCAATGAGACAAGGTTGCTGGGGGAATAACTTGAAGAGAAGAGAATCGTGGAGAAGGTCATGGTGACACTTCCAGAGAGGTTTGAATCCAAAATCTCTTCTTTGAAAGATAACTAGGACATGGAGAAGATAACTGTCACAGAACTTGCAAATGCTTTACAAGCTGTGGAACAAAGAAAAGCATTTCGAGAGGAGGAGAGCTCTAGTGAAGGAGCATATGCAGCTGCTCAAAAATTCTAGCCAAGTGGATCCAAGAAGTTTTCCTATGGAAGGAAAGGTAAGGAGAAGGCTGATCAGTACAGCAAAGGGAAGTTTAGGAAAAACAAATTTCCCCCTTGTTCTCACTGCCAAAAGACAACTCACACAGTAGATTTTTACTGGTTCAGGCCAAATGCTCAATGCAAGTTGTGTAAACAGTTTGGTCATGTGGAGAAAGTCTGTCAGTCCTATCAGAAGAAGCAAGCCAAAGCTTAGCCTGCACAAGTTACTGAAAGTTTTGAAGAACAAAAGAGGAGTTGTTTGCAGCTGTTGAAGAAATACATGCAACAACTCAAAATTTTAAAGTTTGGCTTGTGGACAGTGGCTGCACAAACCATATGACAACTGATCCAACTATTTTCACTAACATGGATCGAAGCTTTGCATGTAGAGTGAAGTTGGGAGATGGCAGAATGGTGAATGCTGAAGGGAAAGGTACAATTTGTGTTCAAACTCCTTCTGGAATGAAAAATATAGCAGATGTTTTATATGTACCTGAGATTGACATGAATTTGCTGAGTGTTGGTCAATTGCTTGAGAAAGATTATAAACTATTGTTTGAAAATAACAATTGCACTATTCGAGATCCACATGGAGTTGAAGTTCTATCTGTTGAAATGAAGAGGAGAAACTTTTCTGTCAAGTGGTCGAATGCTACAGCTAGTGTTCATGTATGTGTCAAAGACAACACTTGTCTATGGCATAAAAGATTTGGACACACTAACTTCACTTCATTGAAGCAGCCGCAGGATCATGAGCTTGTGAATGATCTGAATTCTATTAATGATTTTACTGGTGTGTGTGGAATCTGTCAACTAGGAAAGTTGAACAAGTTTGCTTTTCCCGTGAATCAAGCAATAAGAGCAACAGAGAAGTTGCAGCTGGTACATTCGGATGATTGTGGACCAATGAGCATTGCCACACTAAACTCCAGCAGGTATTTTCTCTTGTTTATAGATGATTATTCAAGATATTGCTGGGTTTAGTTTCTAAAACAAAAAATTGAAGTGTTTGAAGTCTTCACGAAGTTTAAGGCAGTAGTTGAAAACCAATCTGTATTATCAATCAAGACCTTAAAGTCTGACAATGGCACTGAGTATACATCAAATGCCTTCAAGAAGTTTCTTCAAGCAGTTGGAATACATCATCAACTCACTGTCACTTACTCACCACAACAGAATGGAGTCTATGAAAGAAAAAACAGAACCATCATGAACATGGCCAGGTGTTTGCTATTGGAGAAGAAGTTACCAAAAATTTTGTGGGATGAAGCAGTCAACACTATTGTCTACTTGCAAAATAGGCTTCCAACTAAGTTTGTTATAGGTAAAACTCCATTTGAAGCTTGGTTTGGAGTTACACCATCTGTTGGTCATTTCAAAATCTTTGGCAGTGTATGTTACTGCCATGTGCCTGAAAATAAAAGAGACAAGCTTGATCAACGTGCTGAACTTGGGATTTTTGTTGGTTACAACAGTATTTCAAAGGGATATAGAATGTTGAATCCTCTCACAAATCGTGTTTATGTGAGTATAAGTGTGAAATTTGATGAATCTGGCATATGGGACTGGAATACCAAATCTGTTGCATCTTCTTCTCAATCTGAAAATATTGAAGTTGAGGAGGAACCATAGAATATTTGAGTGATGAGTCAGATGAAGATGGTGCTGTAAAAGGTACTAGAACAATAGATGACATCTATTCTCGATGTCATATTGCAGTATATAAACCAGCAGATATCAATGAAGCATTAAATTGTGAGAATTGGAGAGCTGCAATGGAGGAGGAGCTTAGAATGAACAACAAAAATGATACATGGGTACTGGTATCAAGACCAGCTAATAAGGAAATTATTGGCTTGAAACGGATCTTCAAATTGAAACTCAATCCTGATGAGACAATCAACAAGTTTAAAGCAAGATTGGTTGTTAAGGGTTATGCACAGAAACTTGGGATTGATTTTAATGAAACTTTTGCTCCTGTGGCAAGGTTTGACACAATTTGAATGTCGCTCTCCATTGCTGCACATCTCTAGTGGCATGTTTTTTAGTTGGATGTCAAGTCTGCCTTTCTAAATGGCATACTTGAGGAAGAAATCTTTGTAGAACAACCAGAGGATTTGAGATGGATTCGGATAAAGTGTATTTGCTGAAGAAAGCCTTGTATGGGCTGAAGCAAGCTACAAGGGCCTGGTATGCAAGAATTGATGAGTATTTACTGGATTTTGGTTTTTAGAAGAGCTGCAATGAAGCTACCCTTTATGTTGAAAATTCTGGAGTTGAAACACTGGTGGTTTCTGTGTATGTTGATGATCTTCTGCTAACTGGAAATAGTTCAAATGCTATTAAAAAATATAAGGCAGAAATGGAGCAAGTTTTTGAGATGAATGACTTGGGAATAATGTCCTATTTTCTGGGAATACAAGTTAAACAATGTGCACAGGGCATTTTTATTTCTCAGGACAAGTATGCTCGTGGACTGCTAAAGAAGTTTTGTCTTGGAAAATTTACACCAGTCAGTACTCCTGGAGCTCAAGGTGCAAAACTGACAAACAATGATAGTTCAGGTGCAGCTGATACCACTTTGTACAAAAGTGTAATGGGTTCTTTACTTTACCTATCAATTACTAGACCAGATATTATGTTTGCTACAAGTCTATTGTATAGGCTTATGAACTCACCAACTGAGCTCCACTTTAAGGCAGTAAAAAGGGTTCTAAAGTATGTGCAAGGCACCCTTGATTATGGACTACATTATAAACATACTAGTTTTGTGAATTTAATTGGCTTCACAAAAAGTGATTGGGCTGGTTCATTGGAAGACATGAAAAGCACTTCTGGATATTGTTTTTCTCTTGGTTCTGTCATGATATGTTGGACCACGAAGAAGCAAGGTTCTATTGCTCAATCCACAGCTGAAGCTGAGTATGTTGTTGCCTTAGCTGCTGTAAATCAATGTCTGTGGTTAAGGAAAGTTCTATGTGATTTGAAGTTTAAACAAGAGAAAGCAACAGAAATTTTCTGTGATAACAAGTCTGCTATGGCTATGGTGAAAAATCCGGTGTTCCTGGAAAATCCAAGCATATTAAAATCAAGTACCATGCTATTCGAGAAGCTGAGAAGGAAAAGCAAGTTAAACTGCTACATTGTTCCTCTGAAGACCAATTAGCTGATATTTTTACTAATTCATTACAGAAAATTCGTTTTGAACATCTCAGGGAAAAGCTTGGAGTTTTCAGTAGCACTTGCATCAAGGAGGAGTTTTAGAATGTAACATGATTTAGTGCTACTGAAAAGATCAAGTTCAATTGTAATGGAGTAGTTAGCTTATCTTGTGTTAGGTGAGTTTTACTTGTATTAGTGGATAATGGCAGAACATTGATCATGTCTGTCATTTTTCTGTAATCATTGTACTTTTGAATTTTTCAGTATGTTGCATTGTAGCTGAAGTGTTATATATTGAATGAAATGGAAGAAGCACTGTAGCTTCATGTTCTGCAACTTCTCATTCAAATTTCTGCTCAGTACATTTATTCATCTTTTTTCATCTCTTTACAAGATTTCTATTGTTTGACATTGATTTGTTCTACGTTAAATACATTGTGTAGTGTTCCATATCAGGCCATCGGATGCTTCCAGTATAAAGACCAGTTTAAAGCATAAGGCTTGGAAAACAAATTTTCGGCATTCCCGGTGGTTGTATCTACTCTTAGATTCTTTTTCCTTTGTGATGTCATAATTGACTATTCTGTTATAACTGTACTTTATTTTCATCAATTAGCATATTATACTGTAGTTAGTTTGAGAAACTAAAGATAACTCAAATGTGCCTGTAGAGACCTGTGACCCAGTTACTGAATTGATGATAGTTAATTATATGCTGTTTTATTGCCGTGAGCATGCTGATAACAATCTTCCTCGCAGTCATCTACTACCTCTTAATTTGAAACTTGAAATTTGCTTCTAGCAGATGTGAGGCCACTACCTTTCTGTATCTTCGAGTGATGCTACCAGGAAGATAGCGTCTAACATTGGCTCATGCTTACCTGACATACACGTTTGAGGTGACTGTTATTAGCCTTATGCAACATGCTGCTTATCTTTCTGAAGAATAGATATTTTAGAACAGGTTTGTTAAACCCTACTATTGTTTCTGCATAATTAGTTACTTATATTCAGAAAACAAGAATCCCATTTTAATATTTTCTTCCATCCATTTGCCTTAACAGCTTGGAGTTGGACCCGTTCATTCGTTGTTCTTTATCCTCAAAACACCCAACTGTTCTGAGAACAAAATTCCACTCAAATGTCTAGGCGAAACTCCTACGGCACTTCAATCCAACTATCGTGGCTTCGGACGCGATGTTGATGCAATACAAATTAAGCATACCATATTTGCTTCAATCAGCAGTAACTACGCCTGGATAATCCAATCATCAAGATGCAGACATGAAGAGTGTTCAACGAGAATCGCCCCCATAATTAAATCCTAGAAGTTGAGTGGTCCCCTATCCTTAGAATTATGGTTTCTTTACATGCAAAAGGTAGGAAAAAAGAGAGTAGAATTCCTTTCCTTGATGGGAAATTTACTCTTTGTGTTGCAGGGTTGGATCAGGAAAACAATGCATAGTTAGTAGCTTAGCAAACAAGATTTTGATCTAAGTCGCCAGCATACATTTATATGATTCGAAATGGTTCTGCATATAGAGTTGTGCCTGCTGCATAAAACTATTTTTACGATCAACAGACATTGACTATCTTCAACATGATAAAAATCTAAACATTCAATGATTTGTTTTTTTCTTTTACTGGTATAAATGTTCCAGAAATAAAGTATTATGTCACGCACTTGGAAGAACATTGCCAAATTAATTATCCAAAATCAACATACCCTTGAGACCTCATTCTCTGGGTTTATGCTACAGTAACCAAAAGACGTGATGGTTGATATTACATGTCTACTAGAAATTCCCAAAATTTTCAGCAATCGTACCAATAATGTGCTTCCTCAATCCATGAAAGCATTTTCATATTTTCTCCTTTCATACCAGCACTGCTGAAAATCAAATAACCATGAAAGGAAGAAATGTGTTGTCCAAGTTTTCTGAAAGTTGATGAGCAAGGTTTAATTAAGAATCATGAGTCTCCAGAAGTGGTAGTGTTTGGAATGCATTGCAAAAACATAGACCTTGCAGTAGGGTCAGTTGAAAATCGGCCAATTACAGCAATTGTGGCGGTGCTACTTCCTAACTTCTCAATTCCTCTGGAGATCATACAAGTATGGTTAGCCTCCACAACAACCATCACATCTCCACCTAGCAGGGATGAGATGGTCTCAGCAATCTGCCTGGTTAGTCTTTCCTGTACTTGAAGCTTGAAACCATAGAAGTGAACCACAGACTGTAGAAGGGATTTAGCAACAGGATTGAATCCCTCCGCACAAAAGTACCCTATATGCACAACACCATAAAAGGGAAGTAAATGGTGTTCACACTGAGACAAAAATGACAGATTTAGTTCAGAACGTATCTGCTCTTTGTTATGGCTCATTTCCCCATAATGTTTAAGATCCCTGTGACAGCATATGACACCATTAAGTTTCATCTCTAAATTCATGCTCTGGAAGTTCATTAACCACTTCACAAACCGACCAGGAGTTCCAAGAAGCTCTTTCCTTTGTGGATCTTCACCCAAAGACTTCAGAATTGAAGCAACTGCAGCAACCATTCCTGATTCCCGTGGCCCTAACTCAGAAGAAGCTTTAGTACAAGAGGAAGCACGGGATGGACACCAACAGTGCTCCATAGAGTCTTTCCCATGAAAGTTGTCTACACTTATACCTCTGAATTTAAGGAGGCTAAAAAAATCACCCCAAGCATTAGCATTTTCTTTATCAAAAACACCTGAACCTGCATACACAAATGTCTTTACCCGCCCCTGGTGATTGGAATCAAGAAATAATGGTTCCATAACCGGAAATTGGATGTGCAAACATCGGAGTACAACAGCAACACCTGCTGGTTTGATCCAATGATGCAGAGCCAAACAGATTTCTTCTGCCAGACGCTGTGGTTCTTGGAGTCTTTTTGCAAAAACATCAGCAACTCTAGAGAGCTTGCTTAATCCTACTACCCTCTGCCTAGATGGGACATAACCTACATGACACTTGATATGAAATGGAAGCAGGCAAGACTCACAATATGAGAAAAGATCAAGATCTCGAACAATCACAAGTCCACCTGTTCCTCCAGAATGACCAACAGCATTATCCAAACCAGCTTCTGGGAATAAAGCCCCTTGAACAATGTCCCTTACCTTTTGTTTGTAACCTGCACAAGCAAAAAACAAGCCACATAGAGTACACGTCAAGACACACCTTAAATTCCAAGTAACTTACCAATGAAAAGCAAAAAGCAAGCAACGCATCTGCACGTTACATTGTAAAAATAAATCTTACCTTGGTGATTTCTCGTTTAGAACCTATTACCTCTCATTTAAAAGTGGACATAACCATGAAGAGAACTGCTTCAATTTATACATATTATTTATCATGTACATGAAGATAATCTGTTGAATAGTGAATAATAAACTGACTAAATTGTGATCAAAACTATGATAAAAACTCAGATCTACAAACAACAGCCACCAGGGTCATTTGAAGCCAGTTAAATCCCAAAAAGATTGAAATTTCTTGTGGGTTAGAACGTGATTAAGATTTGCAAAATCTTATTCATAATTGTAAGAGTATCAAGTTATATTTTTCTACTAAGCCTTGCCTGAATTATGTTCAATCAACTTTTTAAGATGCATTAAAATGATTATAACAATAACAAGTAGACAAGGAAACTATGAAAACTTTCATTTTCCAAACTGGATTAACAATTTGTATAACAGTGTCTAACAAGTTTGGCATCAGTAACAGCCTCAAGATTGCATTACTTCAGTAACTGGTTCCTTTCCAAAGGAGATGAAAATGATGACAGCTTCTTGATGAGAAATTTTCAGTTCATCTCCCCTTTTCTCTAAGAAGTATGTAATCTTGCAGAAGATAAGGCCCTCTGTATGGGAAAATTCTGATTGTGAAAACTAAGTGCTAGCTATTACATAGCGGTAGACGTTATGTAATAACTTGCATTACATGATAACCGGTCAGCCTAAGAAACAATAAATGTTAATGTGTATGATAACTCCAAAATCATACATATTGGAAGCCTCAAGGAGCGAATCAAAGAATGCATCAATGGGACAGCAAACCTTTCAAGTAACCATAATTAGAATCACAATGAAAAAGAAATCACACCTTTTTTATTGGACAGTGGTGACAATAATCAACTAGAGGAAATAAAATGGATGTACTCTCAAAGCATAACCCAAAAGGTTTTGAGGGAGTTTGAGAGAAATTAAACTAAGTTCAAGTGAGCTCATATACAATTAACACATCATATATCAACTCAAAATTTTAAGTCAACAAGTTAGAGTCCTATGTTTATATATAACTCACTTTCTTCTTATGTCTCTTTCCGATATTAAATAATCTATTTGTGAATTTCCAACATTACCTCACAAGTGAATTCATCCATATCGAACTAGCTCCCACTCAACTTATAACTAATGCGAAGCTATTTGAGTGACTCTATGAATCTTCATTCACCTGACCTAAATCCATAAATTTTTATTTATCAAGATTTCACCAATTTCGCTCTAATACTAATGGAGAGTTTTGTGGGGACTTAGAGATTAGACTAATTCCAAGTGATTTCAATTTAAAATCTTAAGACAATAGATTATTAGTCATATCTTTATATAGAATTTACCTTATGTATCTTTTCGACTTGTCATTATTTACTTTGTGAATTTCCAACACAACCATCAAAACTGGCATACACCAACCGCCTCGTTTAAACTAAGAAATGGCACATTGTCATACCAACACGCACGAACTATTGGAAATGAACTACAAAACGATTCAAAAAATATGAAGCATAACAACAAAATAACGTAGTCATGGGCAACTAAAAACAAATTTAGAGTTAGTTATACAGAATAAAGAGAAAAGGTACCTTTGGTTCCTTCTCGAAATGCCTTAGCAACGCGGAGTGGAGTCTTTCTAAGGCCTTCTCTATGGATATCTTCTCCTAGACCTTGCAACAGAACTTTAACAGATTCCTCAATAGCTAAAGTTTCTGGTTCTCCCCCAAATCCAAGCTCAAGACTTCCAAGTTTCACTTCATTCTCGAGTTCCACATTACAGTGCCCCTCATCCAAAGCGCCCATTGACAGACACGAGTCCCACCAACTACACAAATCTCAGATCCCAAAATAGTCCGATCTAATCTCGTCCAATAAAAAGAGCCAAATATAATGTAAAGCACCAATTTTGATGTGTCCAGACAAAAAGCAGCAGCAGGAATTAAGCACAAGAAAACCAAATCCTTATGCCTTCCAATGCAAATGAATAGAAAACCAAAATTAAAGTTAAAAACTTCCAAACCTTAAATGATCCAAATGCAAAAACAAACGCTGTTTTTCAAGGGAGGGCAATAATAGCAAATAAAGGAATCAAATAAAGTACGAAAATAGGAGCAATCCAGATGCATATAGCCGGAAATATGGAAAAGGCGATTGAACGCAATTACGAGGGTCAAATAGAGCGAGAGAAAGAGGAGAGGCTGGGGAGTGAGGAGTGGGAGAAACGCAGGGTAGCCGTTAATGTTTGGGATGTGTGGATCTTCTGTTTTACCTCATCGAAAGTGGGACCCAACAACCTCATCCCGGCCCTAGGCATTGCTTTTTTCTTTTTTCTTTTTTCTTTTCGCTGCAACTGCACTTTGTTTCTAATGTACGCTGCTTCTCTCCCGTCTCAGTGTCATTTATATCAATTGGACTGAGATGCTAATGCTTAAAATTCAAAAAGAGGGCGTTCGGTGAGCTCCTTGTAATTTCAGCCGTGGGCCCATAAGTAATCTGAATGTGGGACCCAAATTTAAATAATTCATTATACAAAACAAAAGAATTAAAAGGCAAAAAAGTTTGGGTTATACGTCGTCAAATTCTCTGTTACATTTAGTTGTTCTATTAAATTTTACCTATAAATTTATATGAGATCTACGTAAATATGTGAATAAAATTTAATAAAAATGATAAAAACACTATAATCGATACAAGAGATCTAATTCCGAATTATATAACTTTTTATGAATACCTCGGAGTTTGACAGACGTTAAAAGCACACTCAATTCTAAAAAAAAAAAGCACACTCGTTGTTGATGATCACCTTCTATTAAATTTTTGTCGCTCATGCACATTTGTACAAAAGGCAGCTATTTTATTGCCACGCAAAACACTTCTTTTTTTCCTTTGCCTCCTTGAAAAATCACTTCTATGATGACTTAATGCTTGTTTGGATGAGCTTATACCAGTAGAG
>JANQAP020000101.1:4324636-4347959 GCA_026874005.2 Erythroxylum coriaceum
GGTGCACTGAGATTACTTGTCATAACTTCGAAGGACTGAAGCTTAATATTAATTTCAGGTTGAAATATGCCACCAAAAAGAAGACATGATATGATGTGACCAAGATTCAGACCACGATTCGGAGGTACTTACTATACCGGTGAAGCATCTCATGGTGTAGTAGCTGGAACTGAATCACCTCCTCCCCCTCTAGCTACTACACTTGCAGATGAGGCATCACCTTCCGTAGATGCTGCTATATCATCCACCACCCTTACATCATTTACTATCCCTATACCGACAGAGATATTAGGGGTAACTAATGATGATGAACAAGGTAGCCACCAGCCTAGAGTTGAGGGACCTGATGGAAGAACTTACATTACAATTGTTAATAATATGTGAGTGAAAATACATTGAACACTATATATTTATAATTAAGTTATAGGTTTCAATTTTCAAAATGGTAAATATTATTTGTTTTTATATTAGGTTCATTCCATCTAGACCATGCTCAAGAAACATGACATCAAGATTCAAGGAAAAGATTGATATTGAGGGTTATGTATGGAAGAATATCTCTCAGGCGACAAAGGAATTTTACTATCAGGAGTTCGAGATACAATAAAATTATTATTTTTTTTCAATTATTATTTTATACATTAATTAGATAAATATTATTACTTCATAAGTATTAATTGAATGTTTTTTCTTTTGTTTCAGAAAGAATTTTTTTGGGATTCTCAATTTGACACAATCATTTATAGAGTATGGGAGAAACAAGCACATACATATTATCGCAAATTTGTTGCTGCAATACACAGGGTAGATGTACGACCACCTTACATTTCTGAGCAAATATGGAGACATTGGCAGCAGTATTGGACATCACCTAAGGTGATGTCCATTTCAGAGCATAATTCGAGCAACAGGCGTGGAGGACTGGGGGAGAGAGTCTTCCTGTACATACAGGAGGATCTATTACCCACCAAGAGCATGCAGAGAGACTTGTAAGTATCTACAGTTTAAATTTATATTCTCATTTCTTTACTTTGTTATATTTATATTGAATTTTGAAATGAAAATATGTATTTCTTGTTGAGAATGATAATGTTATAAATGTCTGGTGCCATGTAAGGTTGTGTTTTTGAGCTTTTTTCTTTGTTTAACAAGGGGTAGATATCATATAAATAGAGGAACCTCTGCCAAAATTTTTATAAATTCTAATTCACTTATAACATTTTATTCTTATGCAGGAAAAGACTATAGGCATGAGGCCTACACCCTGTCAGCTTTTTTTGCATACTCACATTAAGAGCATGACGGTGTGGCATTTGTCAACAACCGTTGTAGAGAACTCAATGTATGTGAAATTTATGGTTTAATAGTAATGCTTAATAATTATCACTTACTAATATAAACATTACCTTTTGATAGGACCAAATACAAGAAAGCATTCAACGACAATCTCAGCAGTCTGAAGGTGTTAATGAGACTCAAACCCATCTTCATGCAATGGGTGGTAGGGACCATCGAGGAAGGATATTCGGCTTAGGTTCATTTGCGAATACATGTTATTTGCAATCTTCCACATCCAGTACAGCAGCATTTAGTAGGCGGTCCATAGCCAATGGAGTCCAAGAACTTCGGAACACATTGCAGACATTAGTAACTCAGTTGCAATAGTCGATGGATCAGTTGCAACAATCGATGCAGCACATAGCTCAGCTCCGTAATGAGGTGGATGAGTTGAAGGGTAGGAGTAGTACCTCATTGCAACAATTAGAGCATCTACCGTCTCCAAATTAATAGTGTACTTTTGTTCATTTTATTAGAATTACAAAAACTTATTATGTACAATTTAATGTTTTTATTATCAATTAAGATATTTTCAACTTTATATCATTAATCAAATTTATGTTTAAAAAATTAATTGTATACTATTACATTAATAGTTGTTTAAATTATGCATCAATTATAACATCATGGAATAAAATTTATTGACAGTATTGATAGTACATTATTAAAATTTTTTTTGATTTATTTACTAACAAAAATATACTGATATGTCGGTAAAATTAGAACAATTACTAACGGTAAAAAACTGACCGTCGACAATCATAGATGGAATAACAACTTCCATTGGTAAAGTTGGGATAATTACTGACGAGAAAAGAACATCCGTCAGTAATGTTTGAACAAACTTACCGAGGGAAAAGCGTAAACCATCGATAATCACAAACAGAATAACCAATCGTAGGCGGTTGGTCCGTCTGTAAACTCACTGATGGAAAAAAACATAACCGTCGGTAATGTTTTAACAACTTACCAATAGAAAATAGTAAACCGTTGGTAAATTTACCAATGGAAAATAATGTTTCGTTGGTAAATATACTAACGGTCAACTGCACAACATTCCATCGGTAAATTTACCAATGGAACATTATTTTATGTCAGTAAATTTACCAACGGTTTACTATTTTTTATTGACAATTTTACCAACAGAACATGATCTTCTATCGGTACTTATTAGCTACGGCCATTTCTATGATGCCTTAGTCCGTCACTAATCTTACATATCGACAGAATGTTAATGTTTTCCGTTGATAATGTCTTTCGCAAAACAATGTTCAAAGAAGATGTATATTGAATAAGGCTTGGTCGAAATGATGGGGGAAGAAATGGACTAATGTAATGAGTTGTATAATTATGATGAATATCGGTTAAATGAAGGGAATTGGATTTAATAGAGTGGTAAAATGTATTGTTGTTTGGAAGTGCTTATTGTATAATAAGAAAGGAGTTTGAATTACTATGATAAATTCTTGAAAATATGACTTGAAAGTTATGAACATGAGTTGTTTGATAAAATGCCTAAGTGAACTTGGCTTAGGATTTAAGGATTGTAATGATGTGTATTGGAAAGAGGCTTTCATGTTCACTTAGAGTAAACTTGAATTGTTTCTTAGATTGATGAGTAGAGGCCTAATGTGTTTGGATAAAAATATGCTTTGAAATATGTAAGTATTGGATCAAAGGCATTAAATGCCCTGGAAAATGCAAAAGAAACCTTATGCGAATAATAAGGGAAGTAACCATGTGAGAAGCTTAATGGCCGAATCCTATAACTTCAAAATAGTAATATTGTGTTTTATACACTTATGTGGTGTTATAAATATGAGACAAATGTTTGAGTAATAAATACATTGTATATTGTATGTATAAAGGCTCGGGAGCTGTGGATTAAGGAAATCGTAACGAGGATTGTTGAAGTCAAGGGAGTATACATTTTTTTGAGGTGAGTTGGGGAAACTATATCTCTCAAATAGGATTAGGATAACCTAAGACATGCATGATGACTTGTATGTGAATTTTGAACCTAGGTAATGCATAGTAGAATTGAATCTCAAATGAACAACTTTGCACTTGGAGTGCAACTGATGACTTTTATTTCATGAAATAATGTTTTGGAACTTACATATGTATAACCGAGTCATGTATGATGCGTGTATGTGTTCTCTTTTAGCTTAGAGCCATGGAAAGTTTCCATTTTATCATTTGGATCGATAAATAAAGGCATAGTGCCTTACTTGATTTTAGTACTTAATATTTTTATATGATTTTTGTGATTGGTGAGATAACGATTGGCCAATCGTATACTAGGCATAATAGATTAAGTGACCCTCGTACCTTTGACGTTGGTACATAAAAGTCGAGTCCTCGTATAAACACCTTTCTACAGGACTTGCGGGTGATTGCACACATAGAGGTCTAGTCACCAACGAGGTCATCACCAAAGGTCATGACGCTCTTGTCGATCATAGTGTGGACTCACCACAGATGAAAGTCAAGCCAACACCAGAAATCGATGGGTGTGCACACTAGTTTGGCTGACTAGTAGTGACACTTATAACTATTTTGGTCTATTATAAGATTTAGCTTCCTGACGAGATTTGATTTATACATGTGATGCTTTTCTGCTTTTGTGCACTAGAATTGGAACCTATGTTCACTGGATGAGTGATTGATAGGGTAGGCCTATGTGGTTCCTAACTAGTATATGTTGAGTCATAGGCTAGGCCTATGCGTTTCTATATCTTCATTTCATAGGTGGTTTTGTGCATGCCAGATGTGTGAAAAACCCATCCTTAGGTTATCTTGACTATCTTGGTGTGTATTGAGTTCTGTTGGTGATGTTTGTTTTTCTACTCACTGAGTACATATTGTACTCACCCTCTCCGCTTTCCAACCATGTTGGTTAATTTGGTAACCTTGAAGTTTTGAGTAGATCGTGCGATCTTTTGACATTTTTGGGGCATTATCGCAAGTGGGTGATCTCTGTTTTGTTCTTTTGTTGTATAGTGGCTCATGATTATGTAAACATGTTTGATGATTGTATAAATTAGCTTTTGACTGACTTATGGTTTGTAAATGACCTTATGTATGAACCTTTTGTACCGTTGTTGAGATTGCTCTTAAGTGGACATAAAAGTCTAGAAGTTGCGGTTGAGTTTTAATGTGAATATAGAAGTGCGTTTAAAATTGATCTATAGGTGTTGCAATTAAGTTTTCGGATTTTCAAAATATAGTCATTGTACTGCCCAGTTATTTTTAAGGATTTACAATTAGCCTTGCATAGTCAGGTTAAGTGGTACCGTGAGTATCCTTAGCCTAAGTATGCGGCAGTTGTCATGTGTCCGATGTGGTTTTGGGTCGTGACATTTTTCCTATATAAGGCACACATCTTCCACATAAAAAGACACCTTTTATACACATATCTTATTGTCTTTTCTATTCTGCCTTTGTCTACTTTTGCTAATTTTCGAAGACAGTTCCTACTCCGCCCTTTGGAGTGCACCGAAGCTAGTGGAGAAGGCGTTAATCCTGGGGTCAGATCCTGTTATCTTACTACACCTAGAGGGGGAATTTTTGACTTAAGGCAATGTTTTCACGACGCCTTGCATTTCAAATAAGTCGTTCCAATTTAATTATTATTGTTATTTTCGCTAACAATTTAAGTTGAAAATATATTTCGTTGTTACTGTTTATTGGAAATTACTACGATTTTACTGGTTCGTATTTATTTTGGTAGAAGTTGAAATAAGATGTTGTTTTTGTCGTATTATGATTATTTCGTGTGAGACATTTCTGCTTTTGGATTTAATATGTCATCTACAAATGAGACCAATATAGGTTCTGCATTTACTATTCCCCATATAGGTTCAGCCCCTATCACCGTAGCCCCGAAAATTATACCTAACCTAACTCAATTAGAGCCTCTAGATGGGAGAAATTTTAAACAATGGTCTGAGAATATTCTATTTTACTTCCAATAATACAAAATCGATTATGTACTGTTTCAAGAGACTCCTAGTGAAAATATTGACCCTAAGACTACTAAGGATAACCATATCGTTAGGGGAGTGTTGCTCAACCATATGATCAACCCTTTGTTTGATACTTAATACAAGTACAAAATTGCTAAGGAAATTTGGGATGCTTTAGAAGTGAAATAAGGGATGGATGATGTCGGTACTAAGAAATTTGCAGTTGCTAGGTGGTTAAAATTTATGGTTGTTAATGATAAGCCTATTATGGACCAACTATATAAGTATGAAAATCTAATTACTGAAATCCTTGCTGAGGGTATGAACATGCTTGAGTTGTTTCAAGCTAATGTCTTTGTTGAGAAACTACCTGCCTCATGGAATGAGTATAAAAACCAGTTGAGATATAAGAAGAAAGACATGAAGCTTCAGGAGTTGATAGGATATATAAAGATTGAGGATGCCAATCGTGCATAAGATAAGACCAAAACACTCACCCTTGTCCCTACTGTTAAGGCTTATATGGTAGAACATAAAAATGCTAATAACTTCAAGAAGAATGGTGGATAAAATAAGTATTTCAACAACAAGCAAGGTCAGTTTAAGTGTAAAAAGATTGATGGTGACTGTTAATGGTGCCACAAGCCAGGTCATCCTACTGCCAATTGCCAAGCTAGAATCAACTATAAAAAGAATGGCCAAGGGCAGAAATCATGACAGTTTGGGAAAGGAAATCAGACGAGGTACCAATGAGGTAACCAGAAGAGCTTTGGTAAGCCTCAAGCTAATATGGTTAAAGCTGACGATGTTAAGGAGATCATTACTACTATAGTGTCTGAAGTCAACCTTGATAGAAATTTGGTCGAGTGAATCATTGACACAGGAGCAACACGCCACGTTTGCACCAATAAGGACCTATTTAAGGAGTTGAATGATGCTACTGAAGGTAAATTCCTATACATGGGTAACTCTAGCAAAGTTCCCATTGAAGGAGTTAGCAAAATCACTTTTAAACTCGCCTCTGGTAAAGTGTTAGCATTAGAAAATGTTTTGTTTATCCTTGATGTATGTAGAAATTGATTTCTGGTGCATTGGTAACAAAGTCGGTGTTAAACTCACCTTTGATTCTGATAAGCTAGTTTTGAATAAGAATGCGAACTTTATTGAAAAAGCGTTTAGTAATAGGGGCTTATTTGTACTTGACATTGCAATGAATGCATTTACTTCTTCTGCTTATATTGTTAAGTCTTTAGACCTATGACACTCTAGACTTGGGCATGTGAATGTGAGGAAAATTAAGAGGATGAAAAGTTAACTTGTTACCTAACCAGATCACTAATGAAATGGAAAATTTTCAAATTTGTGTTGAGACTAAATGCTCTAAGAAACCTTCTAAATCAATAATTAAGGGAGAGTCACAATTGTTGGACTTGGTGCACACAGACTTAGGCGATTTTAAGAATTGTATGAGTAAAGGAGGCATATGATACTATATTACCTTTGTGGATGATTATTCTAGATTTACTAAGATTTACTTATTGAAAAACAAAAGTGATGTAGAGGAACTGTTTATGAAATACAAAGCTGAGGTTGAGAACCAATTAGAAAGGAAAATTAACATATTAAGGTCTGATCGAAGTGGTGAGTATAGTATTGATTTCCTTGCTGATTTTTGTGAAAAAGTTGGCATTATTGATGAGCTTTCATCCCCTTATACACCTGAAAAAATGGAATAGCCGAGAGAAAAAGTTAAACACTCAAAGATATAATGAATGCAATGTTGATTTCCCTAGGATGACCTGATTTTATAAGGGGAGAAGCTATTCTTTCAGCTTGTTATGTTCTAAACAGAGTCCCTTATAAGAAACTAGATCAAACTCCATATGAAATTTGGAAAGGTTATCCACCTAACTTGCATCTTTTGAAAGCATAGGGGTGTCTTGCTAAGGTTGCTCTACCTGAACATAAGAGGAAGAAACTTGGGCCTAAGACCATTAATTTAATTTTTGTAGGATATGCCTCTAATAGTGTTGCCTATAGATTTATGGTTAAAGAAGAGTGATCTAACACTTATGAACCAATTATAGAGTTAACAAATGTAGTGTTCTTTGATGATATATTTCCTATGAAAGTGAGTGTGTAAGTTCCTAGAGAGTCTATCCCTAGTTCTTTTACTAATGATGAAGTAGAGGAAGTGGAAAATATTAAACTCCGAAGAAGCAAAAGAGCTAGAGTACCTACTAGTTTTTGTTCTGACTTTATTACTTCCTTTGTGGTGAGAAAACCTGAGGAGATAGATGAAGGATTTGTGGTGGCTTATATTATTAAGGAAGATCCCAAAACTTATGAGGAAGCAATGAGATCTGTGGATGCTACATTTTGGAAGGAAGTCATAAATAGTGAGTTAGAGTCAATCATATCTAATAAAACTTGGGTTTCAGTTAATGTACCTTGAGGGTGTAAGCCTTTAGAGTGTAAGTGGATTTTCAAAAAATAATTGAGACTTGAAAGAACCACTGAGAGGTTCAAGGCAAGACTTGTGATAAAAGGCTTTAAAGAAAAAGAAGGATTGGACTTTTTTGACACTTACTCTCCTGTTACTAAAATTACATCTATAAGGACGTTGTTTACTACTGCCTCAATATTTAAGTTTCATGTGCACCAAATGGATGTTAAGACAACTTTTTTGAATGGTGATCTAGATGAGGAAATTTATATGGTCTACCTTGAGGGGTTTAGAGTGCCTGGTCAAGAGCAAAAGTTGTGTAAGTTGGTTAAGTCTTTATATTGACTTAAACAAACTCCCAAATAGTGGCATGAGAAATTTGAAAGTGAGATTTTCAAACATGGTTTCACCTCTTGTGATGTTGATTCTTGTATTTATGTGAAATCTGATGCCAATGGTTATGTGATCATAACTCTTTATGCAGATGATATGCTTATTTTTGGTATTAGCTTATCTATCATTAATCCTACTAAGAGTTTGCTAAAGTCATCCTTTGATATGAAAGATCTTGGACCTATGGACTTTATTTTAGGAATCAAAGTTGATAGAACTGACTCTAGTTTTAAGTTGAATCAAACTCATTATGCTGAGAAAATTTTGAAGAAGTTTAGTTACTATGATGTTGATCCAGTCAAGACTCCCTATGACGCTGTGTTGTTTTAAAGAAAAATCTTGGTGATAGTACTGTAAACCAAGCTGAGTATGCTAAAATTCTTAGTGGTGTGATGTTCTTAATGAACTATTCTTGTCCTGATATTGAATACTGCGTGAGTAGACTTAGTAGGATACTCATAATCCTAGTCAAGAGCCTTATAATGCATTGATTCGTTTGTTGAGGTATTTGAAAGGTACTATACATTATAGATTATCTTTTGGTGGTCATCCTCCTGTATTGGAGGGGTATTTTGATACTAACTAGGTTACGAAGAGTGATGATATACACTCTACTAGTGGTTATATTTTAATTTAGTAAGAGTTGCAGTGTCTTGGAAATCATCCAAGCAAACGTGTATTACGAGATCAACAATGGAGATTGAGTTTATGGTTTTGGAATTGGCAGGATGGGAAGCTGAGTGGCTAAGGAATCTCTTAGCAGATATCCCATTTTGGGAAAAACCAATTCCTTTTATGTTCCTTTATTGTGATTTGCAGGCTACCATTCATGTTGCTAAAAACAAGGCATATAATGGAAAAAGTAGACATATCAAATCGAGACATAAAATTGTCTGTACTTTAATTAGACATGGTGTAATTTCTATCGACTATGTCAAGTCAGAGAGAAACTTAGCAGATCCGTTTACAAAAGCTTTGAGTAGAAAGCTAGTTTCAGAGCATGCTAAAGGGATAAGGTTGAGCCCAATTATATAGTAACCTCGTGATGGACACTCAACTTGGAAAACCAAGTTCAATAGGTCAAACCAAGTTATACGGTGACTACTTACTTATATATTATTTGTGGAATAATACTAAGATACTCAGTTATTGAATAGCGTCCCTTAGCATGACTTTATTTTGTTTTTTGAGGTTGGATTGTTTAATCCTTAATGAGTTCTATAGCTTAAGTTTGGGTGGTGTGAGTAGTACACACTTGATGGACTCACCTACGTGATTATGAGGGGGCTAGCCACCCTTCTATGAGAGTTTTTGGGCTATCTCTCTAGAGCAATCATGAAACTAGGGAATTTTGAGGCTGTTTATTTCTCTAGTAGGTTCTACCTTTGAAATTTCTTGGACACTAGGTTCAAGATTTAGTTCACTTGGTTGTTCGCTTATTTTTCTCCTAAGCTGTTACAGTTTATTTCTTAAGTTTTGGACTAAACGACGGATTGTCGGTATTGATTGTTCCAAAACTTGTCAGTTTTACCCCACTTTTATTACACAATAACGTATATCATTGTAACTATTATTCTTGAACAACCATCAAAGATATTATTAGTCTTTATTATATCCAAACGTCCAAAACGTTTCCCATCTTTATTATTATTCTTTAATACACCCAAAAGGTCATTTGTTTTTTCCTATATAAATTGCTTGTCCATCTTGTTTATGACTCACACTTTGTTCTTTTTACTCTCTCCGCAGTCACGATTCTGCTCATTTTTCCTATATAGGGCACACATCTTCCATATAAAAAACACCTTTTATACACCTATCTTCTTGTCTCTTATATTTTACCTTTGTATGTTTTTATTAATTTTTGGAGATAGTTCCTACTCAGCCCTTTGGAGTGCACCAAAGCTAGTGGAGAAGGTGTTAACCCTAAGGTCGGATCCCGTTGTCTTGCTGCATCGTAAAAGGGGAATTTCCAACTTAGGGTAGTGATTTTCATGATGCCTTGCATTTCAAATAAGCCCTTCCAATTTAATTATTATTGTTATTTTCACTAACAAGAAGTTGATATAAAATCAGAACTATGTATACATAAGTATATGACAAGGCGTTATGAAGAATCCTTGTTGACTTGTTTAAGCTCTCAGGCAAATCAAGGAATAGGATAGAGGAGAGCCAAGCATTGTATACTGAACATTAACACCCAAATTGGAAGCAAGTGCCAAGCTTAGTTTAGGCCTAATGTCTTGAACTCAAATCATTTATCTAACTCATTGAAGTGTGTCGTGGGTGAAATAATAGATTGATAGGTACTTAGATTATCCTCAAATTCCTCTTTCTTCATATGACATAGGTATCACAACTAATCACAAATTTGAATGTTGTTAGGTGAACTTGGTGAGTGAATTTTACATTTTTTTACTTGTGAAATAAAGTGAGGACAATCTTGAACATGAAAAAAGTTTACACAAATCCAAATCATAATTAAAAGAAATCAGATAAGTTATATTGTGAAAGAATATGGTTCAAGTTCTCAGTAAGTCTGGTTACAAAGTTTACATGTGTTATTGTCCTTAGCCTTTGCTTAATTGCTAGTTGCATAATAAATAACGCTTTAGGGCAATGATTAAGCAGCTAGACTAGTTTCAATTATAGGGCATTACCACTAGTAAAACTAATAAGGTAAAGGCATGACTTACTTATGAAATGCCCACATTCATGATGAATCCAATATGGTTTATCTGCTTCCACAGTCATGATTAATCCAATATGGTTTATCTGCTTCCTCTAAGCAATCAAGTAGTCTGGTAGTTAATTCATTATTAATGAAAACCCTCTAAACTTGTATAAAAACACACTCCCAAAAATGATTGAACTAACTTTGACCCTATTAAATTAAGAGTCTCAAATGATCAATACCTAGAAGAGTGTACAAAGTGCATAAGTTGTACTAGTTGTCAAACTAGAACATTATTTTCTTTTCTCCACCTTATCAATTTTAAATTTGATCCCTTCAGACATAAAGCTCCTTAGTTTTAGTATCTAATTTAAAGTATAATAGAATGAAGTTTTGCATTTAATCTCCTAATAGTTGTGATTCTTGACTATATCAGAAAGTATTCATTCAACTAAATAGACTCAAAATCTGTGAATAATTTCTGTATCCTTTTAACCAAGATTACCTTTTCTATGTTCTTTATTAAGATAATTCCAAGGCCACCTTTCTATTTCAGGGAACAAACCTCAGACCTCTTAACTTTGGCATTAAGATGATTATTAGATAAACCAAATCAAAGATAGTTGTTCATAATTCTTTCAATGCTCCTAATCTGCTTTTGTGGTAAGAAAACGTGGGACCACTAATAAATATGAAGGTTATTTAGAATACATAAGATCAATTGCAGTCTCCCTATATAAGATAGATAGTTGTTGTTTCAATGGCAATTCTCCTATAGATTGAACTAAAAATTGGATAGTTATAGTAAATGATTCTTTTGTCAAAAGATGGGAATTCTCAAGTACTTGAAGGGAAATTCTTGATAGATACTAAAGATTGAAGTGGTTAAGTTAATTTGATTTATAGAATCATAAGAGACATATCTTTCTCTTATTAATGTAGATGTTAAAGAACAAAAAGAAATGGTTAAAGGACTACATTAAAATGGTGAAGTATCTTTGTTAGCTTTGAAAAGCAGAAATAGGTCATCTTCGAATGACATATTAAACAGACCTAAGCTCTTACATTTGTGATAAAGTTTAACAGAGTTTGCTTGAGAAATCATGTTTACTATTAATCTAATAAGAACCTTTATGTAAATAGTAAAAAGATTAGATGAAATGGTATCACCTCACCTCAAACCTTTTGAACCTTTGAAAGATTTAGTTAGCTCTCTATTGATTAAAATCTTATATAAGGGAGTAGATGAGCAGTTTTCAATCCTTAAGATAAATTGATCAAAGAAAAGAATCCAAAGGTAGCTAGAGAGTCAAGAATGAACTTCTAACTAACCCAGTTAAAAAGGCCTTATAAAAGTCAATCATTAAGGAATATTTTGCTTTTATAGCTCTTGAATAATTTTTGAGAAAGCATAATATTATCATCAATGCTCCTTGACTTCAAATAAGCACCTTGATTTGGATTGATGAAGCTTCCTAATACATCATTTAGTCTTATTTCCAGCAACTTGAAAATGATTTAATAGATAACATTATAATAAGATATTAGCTTTAAATGATTTAAGGAGCTTACATTCAAAATTTTAGGAACTAAGAAAAAATGAGTTTTATTTAGCACACCCATCATTTTACCTTTAAGGGAGGATATAACACCCCTTCAATGCCTTTACACCTAAATATAAATGATTTCCCTGAGCTTTCTAGTGAGTCTCTTGCTACAGTACTAGTCGAGGGAAATGTTAGCAATTCCAAAGAGTCTAGGCAACCTAAGGGTGCATGGAAACACAAGCCAAATATTTCTCATAACAAAGGTATATTGAAACACTTTCACTATATTATGAAGGATGGGGTGCTTACTCCAGCAATTGATTTGCTTAAGGCAGGAGCTAATTCTTAGTCTACTACATTGGTTGGCCCTTTTTAGAACAAGAGGACAAAATTCCTAATAGCTCAAGCCTAGACTTTGGCCAGGTGGGTAAGAAAGGCCTGGAGAAAACTATACTAATGGAAGATGGTTCATTCTTATTCAAGTTCTCTACAAAAACTGGTTTAAGTGAAATAATTGAGCTTGGTACTTAGAATATAGAAGGCCAACCAATGTCAATATAGAAGTGGAAACCAGGTGTTAAATGTAACAGAGGAAACATTAAGACTTTTCCCATTTAGGTTAACTCCATAATATGCCCTTGGAGTTTTGAACTGTGGAAGGATTAAGTTACCTTACTAGCTCAATTAGTAATCAAATTTGTATAGATTCTCAAACAACTAATATAAAGAGGATATCTTTTGTGCAAATATGCATAGAAATCAATAGAAATGTAGAGATGACAGACAAATTACCAGTTTTAAAACTTGAAGAAGATGGTGAGTTTCAAAGAGTTGAAATCCTTATTTGTAATAACCCGAGTTCCAAAACTTACTAATGGTTAAAATTTTAGACTATTGAGTCATATCATTTGAGAATTTATGATGTGCATTTCATTCACATGCATAATATTCGCATACACAAGTGAATTATGATTTAGAAAACATTACAAAGATTGTATATGCACTCAATTAACATATTCTAGAGTATGAAAAGTTTTAAATGATCATGATGTGAATTGTGTATTACTTATGTCTTGAATTTTGGTTTGGTGGATTATAATTAGTAAATTTGAAATTATTTGTTACAATTGGAAAATTGATGAATTAAAATGTGTATTTAGTTTAGAAAAAATGTCAAATTGACATATAGGAATTTAGGATGAGTAAGCCTATGAAATAAGTTACACATGGTAGTAGAATTAAGTGACATTTGGCATAAATAATTAATTGACAAATGGTTTAGAGGTTGGGTGACAAATGGCTTAACATAATTGTAACATTTGGTAGCTTATGGAGAGGACAAATGGAATGCATGCATAAGGACAAATGTTATTCTGAAATGGTGATATCTAGCACCTAATAAGTTAAGCTAATGCAGAAGTTGTTCTGCTGTGTTCATTCTTCTCCTCTCTTCCCTTTGACCACAGAATTATCCACCCTTCCATAGCTTCAAAATTTTGCTTCTATTTCATTCATCACTGCTCCAAAATCTTGACAAGATTCTACATCAAGAAAGCTATATGTTGTTGTCTTTCATCTTGCTATTTTTTTATTACTGAAAACCATCCAATTTCCATCTTGTATTTGAGATGATCTTGCATACATATAGGGAAAAGTAGACCTGATGAATTGAGTTGGAACTTAAGCTAAACAAGTAAGTAAAGTACTATTCCTTGTTGCATGTTGTAATAAAAAGTTTGTGATGATTGAATTGGGATGGATAGCATATAGTGTTGATGATGAAGTGTATTAGAAAAATGATACATGAATTTGATACTTTTCTATTTTGGTTTTGATGCATGAGAACCATAGGTTATAGGTTGCTATACGGATGAATTAGACTGAGATTTAAAGTTCAAATGAAGGAGAATTTATGCTAAAGGAAGGTGCTAGTGAAGTGTTCTTGAATTTGGAAAAAACTAGGACTATATATATGACGAGATTAAGTGAAATAAAGTTTCTGTTTTGTTTTTGTACACATGAAAGATAAATAGTTTATGAGCTGCCAATTGAATGATTTTGAGTTAGAATTGGAGATAAAATTGATGAGGAATTGAAGCAAAATTAAGGTATAATTGAGGTACAATTAATGGAATAATATAAAGATGTTTTGAATTTGGTGTGAAGGTGTCAAAATCTCGAGAAATTGAAGGAACATGGAAAGATAACATTCAGTCACTCATCCTATGATCGTGAGAAGGTTCTCCATGATCGTGGGCAATGCTTTGAAATGAAAATTTTCTATTTTGTATGATTGTTGAATCAACTAAGGATAAGGTAATTTACTTTGGTGTATTGGACTTGATTACGGCCTGAAATGAACCTAGATTGATGTTTGATTAATTAGTTAAGGGTTTGATAAGTTTAGGTTGTTAATTGATGTTTTAACTTAAGGAATGGATTGGATTGAAATCAATATATCTATACTCTGGAATTTATGAGTGTTAAAGGAATGAAGGTGTTCTTATGAATGCAAATGTGATCCAAAGGATATGAGTAATATGAAATAGGTATGAATGAATAAGAATTGGGAAATTGTGTGAATATATATTGGGAGAAAAGGTTGGAGAATTTATGATTGATGAATTTAAAGTAATCAAACTTATTTAAGATATAGACCTAATTACGAACTAGATGTGTACAAGCTATAATGTTTGAATGGTCAAGATTTATGAATAAGGATACATAACTGAAAAGTCAATTGAGCATGCATTGAACATGACACATATACATGTGTATGAGTGAATAATCATTTGATTGATCACCGTATTAATGTATAAAATATGTGTGTATTGTATGACTAAAGAAGCACAAGTTGATCGTTAGCATCCAGACATTGCCAGATCATCAAGGCAATAGCTTTTCTGGAGCATACTGTGAGTTAACCTAGATGTTTCTCACTATGATTGAATTGTTTTTGGTTAACCTTCAGTTAATGAACTATTACTTATTTGATTGCTATAATTCCAGACATTATTGGTCCGAGGAGTTTGATAATTGGGATTGTATATGGGAGTGTTTTCAAATTATATATGTAATATAGAATGTTTACTCAACTAAATGTTGAATTTTGAACTCAAGTCCGAAGAATGTCATAAATGACATGAACATATTGAATGAAAATATTGATAGCATATTATGTGAATTGATGCATTCCATTAGATTGATATGCATAATCATATAAAGGGCTCGTGACTGGAGTGACCAACGTGAAAAAGAGCTTTAAGCTTAATAATTGTTCATAAAGAGCTACAGGCTCAGTTAATAATGAGCCCGGTATCCACAACAGATACAGGACAATAATTGAAGTGAGCCCGGTATCCACAACAGATACAGATAGTAAATAGGCGCTCAGTCACAACAAAGTAAATTGAAAATGGAGTCACTTGTGTATTTACGTATATATAACTTTACATGTATCATATAAATGATTGAGATGAATTAATGGATTGTTCTAGAATAGTGTTATAAAATGTTTGTATACATGTTGTACTTGTACTTAATGAAATATGACAAAATATGATGTGGGATTTAATACTGGGTGATGTGTTAAACTTCTTGAAATTGGTTATATACTTGACATTCATGTTTTGACTGGAGTGAGCACATTGATGATAGTTCACTCACTGAGTTTGTAAACTCATCAAAATTACAACGTTGATTTTTAGGTACGAGGGAAATCCAGCTTCTAAGGCAACTAAGTAGAATTCTAGTATTGTCATTTTAAGAACAAGAGCGGCTCCAAGGTCTGGTCAGCTAATATCTGAGGAGTCTAGCTAGGATGTGTTTGTTTAGCTTCTCATTTCGTATTAAACATTTTGTATGGAGTTGCAAACTCTCAAATGTTATGTAATATAAATACAAGTATATGAATAGTAATGGTATAATGTAAGTAAGTTTATTTTGTGAATGAAATGAGGAGATTCCATTTTGAATACTTGTGTTATGTGTGATGCCATAATAAGTTAATGTGATTGTTCTAACGTGCCATTCTTATAGGGTATGTTCTCAAATATCCTTTGGATGTTTGGACATGTGCTCTATGGAAGTGGTATGTTAAAATTTTGGTATCATTGCATAGTTTGGCATCCATAGAGACATATATAAGCATTTAAACCTGACATATAGTAAGAGACTTATGTAGTGATCACAACTATTGTTTGTTATAAGTCATCAACTATAGGAGATCGAGTCGCATAATCAGTTGACTTAGAGTCTATAGGAGCCAATAAAAAGTCCCCAGTACCCCAATCTAACCAAATGCCTTAAAGGGGTCGTGAGAGGAGAGAAAGGAGGTATGATAAATTTAGGAAGTAGAGGGCTGTAGACTTCTATAGAAGTACAGACCTTACTGACGCAGAAGATTCGCTAGAGAGAATGGAAATGGTATTTGATCAAATGGACTATGAGTTTGATGAAAGGTTTGACTGCACAGTTTCATTACTTCAAATTTTTACTTATTAGTGGTGGAAGACTGTTTCAGGCAATTCTGCCCGACCTTGTAGATTAACATAGGAAGACTTTTTGAAGGTCTTTAAGGAGAATTATATGCCAAAGATCTATTTGGATAGGATGATGAAGGAATTCCCAGATCTGAAACTGGGCAATCTCACTATAATCGAGTATGAGGTGCAGTTTAATGAATTAATGGGGTATGCTACTAATTTGATTATGACTGACTAGGGTAAATGTAGGCAGTTTGAGGATGGACTAAATATGGAGATCAGGACAAGATTGGCTATTACTAATCTAAGTAGTTTTATTGAGCTGCGAGCTGCTTTAATCCAAATTGAACAGTTACTAAAGGATGGACAAAAAGAGTATAGGTAAGAGTTCAGAATTAAGAGGCATGGTGAGTCCCACGTTGATTCTGATAGGAGATTCAATAAATGCCAGAATAGATCATTCTGATCACAAACTAGATTAAGACAATCAGGTTTTAGACCGAGAGGTAGTTTTGTTCATACTGGTAGTGGTAGAGTTCAAGTATCTAGAGGACAAATAGAACAGATTCCTAGTTGTCAGCATTATGGAAAGAAACATCGTGGAGAATTTTGGAAGATATCAGGAGCTTGCTTGTATTATCGCTCTTTTGAGCATCAAATTAGAGACTGTCCCACAATTTTGGGAGCATATTTTGGAGTGAGAGGAGGATCAGTGAATGAGACGACTATCTAGAAGAGTAGAGTCAGTGGAGCAGGATAGGGAGGCAAAGGTAGGGGTAGAATAAGTTCAGCAGGTCCTAGTGTTAGAACTAAGGTACGGAGTAACCAACAGTAGTCCTAGGCTAAGATCTTTGCTATTACCAGACAAGAGGCACAGAGTTCTCTAGATGTTGTTGTAGGTGTGTTACATGTCTTTCAATTTGAGGCATTTGCATTGTTAGATCAAGGATTTACGCATTCAGTTATCACACCACATTTGGCATCTAAATTACATTGTGTGAGAGAGATGTTGAATGTGACTTAGAGGTGAGTACACCAGTAGGTAGTACTATAGTGATTGGAGAAGTGTGTAAAGGATATATTATGTGGGTTGACCAGGCTGAGTTGAAAGTTGATTTGATAGTGCTACAGTTAAAAGAGATATACCTCATCTTAGGTATGGATTGGCTTACTGCTCATAGGGCTGTAATGAATTGTAATACTAAAGAAGTCATTCTTGAATCTCCTAATCAACAAAGAGTAATATTTCGAGATGTTAGTCAAGCAGTACCAATCAGATTGATTTCATCAATGAGTGCTTTTAGGTTGATTCGAAGTGGATGAGAGGCTTATTTAGCCTATGTGACCGATATCCAAACTGAGCAGACAGTATAGGATATTCCTATTGTTAGGGATTTCCTATATGTGTTTCCCACTAAATTACCGAGATTACCCATATAGGGAGACAAAGTTTACTATCAACTTTATGCTAGGTACTGCTCCTATATCTATTCCTCTATATAGGTTAGTACCTATGGAACTTAAGGAACATAAGACGTAGTTACAGGAGTTATTTGATAAGGGTTTTATCAGGCCTAATGTATCACCTTGGGGAGCTCCAGTTTTGTCTGTGAAGAAAAAGGATAGGACTTTGAGATTATGCATTGATTATAGGCAATCAAATCTGGTGACAGTGAAGAATAAATATCCCTTTTTTGAGAATAGATGATTTACTTGATCAATTACAAGGAGCTCAGGTGTTTACTAAACTGGACTTGAGGTTAGGGTATTATTAATTGAAGATAGCAGAAGCTGATGTATCAAAGAGTGCATTCAGAACCAGATATAGGCACCTTGAGTTTTTGGTGATGTGTTTTGGGTTGAGAAATGCTCTAGCAGCCTTACTTAGATCACTTTATGATTGTATTCATAGATGATATTTTGGTATACTAGAAGAACGAAGAGGAACATTATGAGTATTTGAGGTTAGTCTTACAGATAATAAGAGAGAAGCAATTGTACGCCAAGTTTAGTAAGTGTGAATTTTGGCTTGATCAAATGGTGTTCTTGGGTCATATAGTATATGGACAGGGCATACAGGTAGATCCAAAGAAAGTTGAGGCAGTGATGAAGTAGGAAGCCATTAGAAATGTATGTGAGATTCGAAGTTTTCTTGGACTAGCAGGTTATTACAGGAGGTTTATAGAGGGTTTTTATTGATCTCGATCCCTTTGATAAAGCTTCTGAAGAAGAATGTACCTTTCCAATGGACTAATGAATGCCAAATGAGTTTTGAGGAATTAAAACATCGATTGACTGTAGCACTGGTATTAGCTATCACATCTGGATCTGGAGGATATGTTATGTATAATGATGCTTCACACCAGGGATTAGGATGAGTTCTATTGCAGTATGGTAGAGTGATTGCATATGCATCAAGACAGTTAAGGTCTCATGAGTTCAACTATCTGGTTCATGATTTAGAGCTTGCTGCAGTGGTGTTTGCTTTGAAGATTTAAAGACATTATTTATATAGTGAAACATTTTAGCTATTTACAGATCATAGAAGTTTGAAATATTTATTAAGTCAGAAGGAGATGAATATGAGACAACAGGGATGGATTGAACTGCTTAAGGATTATGATTGCATAATTAAATACCATCTAGGTAAAGATAATGTTGTGGCTGATGCATTAAGTAGGAAATCTAATAACAATGTAGCATTAATTCAAACATCGAGGTTACCAAACCTAGTTCAACTGAGAGCATTGAATGTTGAGCTAAGTTTCGGGCAAAATGAAACATTGTTAGCTATATTGAAGCTTAGACCGGTATTGCATTAAAGGATCTAAAAAGCTCAAAGAAAGGATCCAGAATTAGTGAAGTTATTTGATAAGTTGAAACAGAGCTTGAATTTTGAGTTTGAGATGAGAGATAGTGTGTCATGGTTGAAGCAGAGATTATGTGTACCTGATGTTGATGATTTGATGAAGGAAATTTTGGAGGAAGCTCACATGGCAGCTTATGCTATGCATCTTAGCACTACCAAGATATACAGTACTCTAAAATAGCATTTTTGTGGCCAGGGATGAAGAAGTAAATGACTAAGTATGTTGCTAAATTTAACATGCCAACAAGTTATGGCAGAGCATCAGCCTCAAGTTGGGAAGTTACAGTCATTACTTATTCCAAAGTGGAAATAGGAGAGGATCACAATGGATTTCATTATAGGTTTGCCGAGGAATCAGACGCAACATGATGCTATATAGGTCATTGTTCACAGTTTGACGAAGTCGGCACATTTCTTACTTGTATGAGAGAATAGCACACTGGATCAGTTAGCTCGAAGGTACGTTAATGAGATAGTGAGATTACATGGAGTTCCAATATCAACTGCATCAGAGCAGGATCCCATATTTACTTTTAGATTTTAGGGCAATTTACAAATAGCATTAGGTAAAAAGTTAAAATTTAGTACAACTTTTCATCCTAAGATAGACAAGCAGGGTGAGAGGACAATTAAGACTGTTGAGGATATCCTAAGAGCTTGTGTTTTGGAGTTTCAAGGAGCATATGATCAATATGTAGCTCTTATTGAATTTACGTATAATAATCATTATCACAGTAGTATTGGTATGGCTCCATATAAAGCGTTATGTAGTAGAAAGTGTAGATCACCTTTATATTAGAATGAAGAGGGTGTCAGGTTGGTTGAAGGCCTAGAGTTGATTCAAGATGCCATTGATAAGGTAAAATTAATCCTTAGTAGGATCAAGGCAGCTCAAGACAGGCAGAACAGTTATGTGAATCCGCACCAGAGGGATATGGAATATCAAGTAGGAGATAAGGTGTTCTTGAGAGTGTCACCTTAGCGAGGTATGTTGAGGTTTAATAAAAAGGGAAAGTTAAGCCCTAGATACATTGGTCCTTATGAGATTACTAAGAGAGTAGGACCATTGGCTTATAAATTAGCACTATCATTAGAAATGTCTCAGATTCACAATATGTTTCATGTTAGTATGCCCAGGAGATATAGGTCAGATCCAACATATGTATTACCAGCACAAGAAGTTGAAATTGCAACTAATTTGAGTTAAGTAGAGGAACCTGTCAAAATAGTAGGTTATTAGACTAAGTAATTGAGAAATCCAGTAATCCTATTGGTTAAAGTCCTTTAGAGGAATCATTCGAGAGAACAAGTTATATGGGAGACTGAGGAAAACATAAGGAAATAGTATCGCCATCTATATGAGAAATCAGGTAAGAATTTCAAGGATGAAATTTCTTAAGGGGGAGAATTCTAATAACTTAGGTTCCAAAAATTATTGAGGGTTAGAATTTTAGACTATTGAGTCATATCATTTGAGAATTATGAAGTGCATTTCATTCATATGTATGATATTTGCATACACATATGAATCATTATTTAGAAAACATTACAAAGATTGTATATGCACTCAATTGACATATTCCAGGGTATGAAAGGTTTAAAACGATCATAATGTGAATTGTGTATTGCTTATGTCTTGAATTTTGGTTTGGTGGATTATAATTAGAAAATTTGGAATTAATTATTACAATTGGAAAATTGATGAATTAAAATTTGCACTTAGTTTAGGAAAAATGTCAAATTGACAATGGAAATTTAGGATGACTAAGCCTATGAAATAAATAACACATGGCAGTAGAATTGAGTGACATTTGGTATAAATAATTGAGTGACAAATGGCTTAGAGGTTGAGTGACAAATGACCTAGCATAATTGTGACATTTGGCAGCTTATGGAGAGGATAAATGGAATGCATGCATAGGGACAAATGTCATTATGAAATGGTGACATCTAGCACCTATGAGTTAAGCTTAATGCAGAAGTTGTTCTGCTGTGTTCATTCTTCTCCTCTCTTCCTTTTCACCACCAAATTATCCACCCTCCCATGGCTCTAAAATTTTGCTTTTATTTCGTTCATCACCACTCCAAAATCTTCACAATATTCTTGACAGTGCGTGTCGTGTGCACTGCAAAATTTACCTGACTCTGTATACTAAAATTTGTAGTTATGGTGAGCCGGGATTGAATCCACAGGGAATGTTTGGTTAATCTTCGTAATGAAATTAATTGATGCAAGGAAAATATAAGGGGGCATTTTTTGATTTTTAAGCAATTTAGAAATTAAAGTAAAAGTAAACTATCAAAATAAATTAAAACAAACAATCAAAAATGAGAAAAGTGTTGAATATAAGTAAGGTCTAGTTCTAAGGTTAATCTCGGCCTAAATACAATCAAGCATATTCCATCATCCTAACGTCTTTGCAACACTCTTCGGACTATTGGTTTGAGACTAATAGAATGCTCTACTAATCTCAGTTTTCTCTTAGGTCGTGTTTAATTAAGTTACGATCATTAATTAAACCAAACTACTAAATAACCTAGGATACGATCTTTAGATTCAATTTGGTAGTCGCATTACGAATTGGAAAATGATCAATATAAGCAGTAACCTCACACGTTAAGGTTATCTAACCTAAGCTATGTTGTTCCTAATGATTAACGATCATTAAATGCTACTCACAAACATCAAAAGTAACGATTACGGAGTACATTCAATGTTTTAGCAATAGGTTCGAAATGAAACAATCAAAATAATGTGTTAAGATCATTCATCCCAAAACCTAATCAAATCAACATCAAGAACATAACAATCTAAAAAGAAATTACAACCTTAAAGTGATCAAAATTGCTTAACCGTGACTTGGCGTTGATATCCCTATTGAACCAGTGTCGGGAAGCTAGTGTTAGATTGAAAACAAAAGCATGCAAGATTTGGTTAAATGGTAGATTTCAATACCTTTTCAAAATCAAAATGTAGTGGAGATAACATAACCAAATCAACATGTTTCAACTATACATGATATGGTATAAAGAAAATAATTTACATAAGAACAAGGTGGTGGAAATATACTGACTCCTTGCTACAGCTTTGACTCCTTACTTTTGTATCCTCTCCAAATCCTTGCTATAACTTTGACTCATTTGTATCCTTTCCTTTGTCAATGTATCCTCTCCTTGTTGTTGTATCCCTGACCAATTCGATCTACTACTTGTTCTTCCTGGACAACATAGTTAACAAGCTCTTTTGGTGGGAAAGGAGAAGTATTTTGAGGAGACTTTTCTTAGAAGAAAGAAGTCAAAAATGAGACTCTTCTCATTCAAGTTTCAACAATGCAAACATGAGAGGAAAGAGTGAGTAAAAAAAAATGCAAGAACATTTCTTCATCTCCTTGTCAATTTCGGTTATCATGAAAGAAAGATGTGATCTGCATCCAATGAATCACTTCATTCTTTAATCAATCATAAAGAAGCCAATAAATGAGACTCTTCTCGTTTGTTTAAGATGACTATATGAAAAGACTAATAACCTGCTGGAACCCCTCCCCGGGCGGGTCCACGGCCCGACGTCCTAAGTGACATCTGGACCTGTGGCCCACGGGGGAGG
>JANQAP020000101.1:4348059-4358443 GCA_026874005.2 Erythroxylum coriaceum
ATCTTTGATGCTGGCGTGGATCAGGGAGGATGATGATAGTCGTCCGGGAGGGAGTAGCAACGCCATAGAAGGAGTAGCACCACCAAAGAGGGAGAGGAGAATGAGAGAGAGAGAACAGTGGTGAGTGAAAGTGAGAGTCGGTGAGAGAGAGAGAGAGAGAGGGAAAAAATGAAAAGAATGAAGCTTCGGGTGTGGGAGAGTGAGGCACACAGCAGAGAGGGGGGTGTTTTTCTAGATTTAAATTTTAAAAATTGCAAATAAGTCCCTACTATTTTTCAAATTTATGATACTGGCCGGTATGTGGCTGGTATTTTGGATACCGGCCGGTACCGAACGAAAACTAGGGAATAACGAATACTGTTTCGTTTTTCAACCAGTACGGTACATATCGGCCAGTACGGAGCAGTATTCATTCCCTTGATTAATCATTAAATGAAGATAAATTCAAATATATGAATGGTTCTAAGGGAATTCTTCATTCGAATTTTATTTATCTACTAGTTATTTCAGCTTATCTGTTGCTTCAATTTGGTGATTCTTACTTTTATTTTAGTTTATTTAATTATATTTTTAGTCAATCATTCATGTTATTAGATAAGATAAAAGAAAAATAGTTAATGCTAGTAGTTACCATCCTTGTCGGATTAGCACTCAAACTCATTGAAACTATACTATAGAAAATGACGTGCATTTTCTTTAGAAATGTTTTTAGTATTGTCTTATTTTTCAAGAAATATAAAATCACAATCAAATTTTTACCTTCGTACTAAGGATTGAAATATTAGAAAAGTTTTATTTTTAATAATATAATCACTTTTTATATTTACCTATATATTTTAAAACGTTCCTTTTTGATCTTATGTTTGTGGCCTAATTTCAAGTTTAGGTTATTTGGTATATGACTAGGAGTAGTCTTGAATTACCACTGAGCTAGAATTAGAAATCAAATGGATGTTACTTTACAATCCAAGAGAAAAGAATCTAAGAGTTCGAATGTAGCTACCAAACACAATGGCAAGTCAAGGAGGAAATTGCATTATTGGGGACTATGCTATGGTATTCATTAGCCAAGAGAGGAGGCCAATAAATTGGAGATTAAGCCTAACATCACTTTCTCTTAATCAAATTTAGTTTCCTTTGATTTCTTTACTAATTTTGACCATCACACTTCATTTCCATCATATTTTCAGTCACCAAATATCGAATTGTAGACTTCTACGTCTTATTTTTCAAGAATTATGGATTTTGGATGAAATTAAAGCATTTTCTTGCAATTTTTCATCCTTGATTATGTTAAATTCAAGGTTTGTTTTTCCTCTTAGCATTTGCTTTTTACCTGTTCCTCCTTATAGATTGATTGGGTGAGAATTTTGGAATTGAATTTTATGGAAATTAAGAGTGAGGGAGTTGATTCAGGGCTAAATTGTGTAACTTAACGCCTAAATTCTGGTTATTTGATGAATTTTCAGGATAAAAACTGCTAATTGAGAACTTTTTTATTATGCCACGACGCTACTTGTTTGCTTGATTTCAAAGGCCCTTTTGAACTCTAATTTGGTTGAAGTTGATATTTGAGAAATTTACATGGGATGTCATTTAAGAGCAATTTTCATTTTAGGTTATTTTCATACGGCAACCTTATGGATGAAAAACAATAAGAGATAGCTTCTCAAACCAGGTATTATCCAACATGAGATCTTATTTTATATATCCTCAAAGGCAGGGCAATGAAACCGGAGACCAAAGTCCATCACACAGACCTGGCTGCCAAAAAGTATTTTTGGGCCATTTCTACAGTATTTTGAGGCTGTCGGAATTGACAGACTCCAAGCATTATATATCAGTTTTCTCACGCATACATAATTTTGTTCCAGTCATTTAGTGGCAGTTTGCTTCATCAAGAAAGCTATGACCGATTTTGTGATGACATCCTTTCCAAGCCATGCCTTTGACGGAAGCTGCTGGACCTGATGTTGGAATCTGAACCACTGGCGGCCTGATGAAATGCACCCCAACTAGAATCTCTGTCAACCTGACTTAACGAAAATGGTGGCAAATGATCTCTTTCCCATGCCCGAAATCGAGTAGGAGGATTTTCTGCTTCTTGGAAGTTCCGACCTGATGTGCCTCCTGGGCCAAAATAGAAGCCTGTCTGATCAGATGATGAAGCCATAGTTCCTACCTGAGACAAGCCTCTATGACTGCTAGATCTTCGGGATCCGGAAACAACTGGCGTGCGGATGGCTGGAGAATTGCCAGGTTGTTGATAGTATGCCTGAAGAGCTTGAACCCTATCACGTGCTCGAGCATTACTGCCTTGGTAAGGTGTAAGCAATGAAGAAGCAATTGAACTCCCAGCTCTTGCATTAGAGCTGTACAAGAAAATGCCTTTAATGCTACATCTAGCTGTACAAGAAAAATCCTTTAATGCTACATCTACAAACTCACTAACATCAACAATCCACAAATACTACAGGATCTACTACAATAAAACACCTAGGTAATTTCGGACCTAGGCAAAGGAAAATAACAATAAGACCCAGAAAGAGAAAGAAGATGAACAAGAACAGTTTAAATGTATTGACACTCCCAATGGGTATTGCTGCTTCTAAAGAAGCCAATTCGGTAGAACTTTTGTTTGAAAGGCCCTTGTAGTTTTATAGAAAGCACTGGCCAATACCATTCACTATCAATGACTCAAATTAAGGACCATTAAAACATATGACAGTATGGTACACTAAATCAACTATCATATCAAGAAATAGATTTATGCTACATGAAGTCATGATGAATCGCATTAATAGCACAAGTGTTGTACATTAACCCAAAGGTATACCTGTGGCCAACCAGCAATGGATGCATGAATGATCCAGATCTTTGAAGAGCAGAAATAGTTCTGGCAGATCTTTGAGGAACAGGAGGGATTGAAGGTTGATCTACATTACCAATCCGATTACTAGTAGTAGAGAAGGGAAGGGAATGGTGCTCCCAGCTCTGATAATGTACATCCAAGGCAGGAAATGCATATGAATCAGGAATCTCACTGGGTAATGTTGGACCACTCCAGTGATTATTGAAATTAGAACCATCTGAAATGCTTGAACTGGAGGTTGAAAGAGGCGGATGAATTGGTCCAACATAAGCTATGTATGGGCATGGGTGACTACCAGATGATACAGCAGTGTGCTCCCCAAATATAGCATGATGTCCCAGCAGGTCGTGATCTGCATTTAAACATCAGTCACATCAACATGAATTTCATTCTGTTCTAAGAACTTAATCAATAGTCACTAAAAAGAATAGACAAATTTCTTACAAGTATTTGCTGACAATTCCCCTTCCCTGCAATCAATAAACAAATAATATTATGTTAAAAGGAAGAAAATTTCATACTTGAGAATATATATATCAAATAACACAAAATCAGAGTACCGCTAAGAAAAAAATAAACCAACTATAAGTAACAAAAAATTCTGTAAGCCTAGTCTCTGAAGACAAGGTTAAAATATACTAAACAATTCTACACTCTTTATACCTCAACAAAATAGCAATGCTTCCACCTAAAAGTAGAACAGGGGCAGCTTTGATAAATGTTTGACCACCCAACCCAGATGACAGAAAAAAAGGAAATTGGATAGGGGTAATCACAATAGATGCCTAGTTGTGAGCATTGTGGAAAGAAACATGGTAGAGAATGTTAGAAGATATCGGGTGTTTGCTTATGTTGTCACTCTTTTGAGCATCAGATTAGAGAATGTCCCACAATTTGGGAGCACAACCTAGAGTGAGAGGAGGATCAGCGACTGAGACGACTGTCCAACAAAGTAGAGCTAGTGGAGCAGGACAGAGAGGCAGAGGTAGGGGTAGAACAAGTTCAGTAGGTCCTAGTGTTAGGACTGAGGTACGGAGTGACCAACCACAGTCCTAGGCCAGGATCTTTGTTATTATGAGATAGGAGGCATAGAATTCCCCAGATGTTGTTACAAGTGTGTTGTATGTCTTTCAATTTGAGGCATTTGCATTGTTAGATCCAGGATCCATGTATTGATTTATCATACCACATTTGGAATCTAAACTGCATTATGAGAGAGAGATGTTGAAATGTGACTTAGAGATGAGTACACAGGTAGGTAGTACTATAGTGATTGGAGAAGTGTGTAAAGGGTGTATTATTCAGGTCGACTAGGCGTAATTGAAAGTCGATTTGATAGTATTGTAGTTAAAAGAGATACGGCTCATTTTGGGTATGGATTGGTTTACTACTCATAGGGCTGTAATGAATTCTTATACTAAAGAAGTCATTCTTGAATCTTCTAATCAACTAAGAGTAATATTTTAGGGTGTTAGTTAAGTAGTGCCAGCCAGATTGATTTCATCAATGAGTGCTTTTAGGCTGATTCGAAGTGGATGTAAGGTATATCTAGCCTATGTGACTGATACCCGAACTAAGTAGACAGTACAGGATATTCCTGTTGTTAGGAATTTCCTAAATGTGTTTCCTACTCAATTATCGGGATTACCCAGGATAGGGAAGCAGAGTTCACTATTAACCTTATTCTAGGTACTACTCCTATGTCTATTCCTCAGTATAGGATGACACCTGTGGAATTTAAAGAATTTAAGACTCAGTTGCAGGGGTTGTTGGATAAGGGCTTTATCAGGCCCAGTGTGTCACCTTGGGGAGCTCCAGTTTTGTTTATAAAGAAGAAGGATGAGACTTTGAGATTATGCATTGATTATAGACAACTGAATCAGGTAACAATGAGGAATAAATATCCCTTACCGAGAATAGATGATTTACTTGACCAGTTACAGGGAGCTCAGGTGTTTACTAAACTAGATTTGAGGTTAAGATACTACCAGTTAAAAATAGCAAAAGCTGATGTACCAAAGAGTGCATTCAGAACTAGATATAGGCATTTTGAGTTTATGGTGACGCCTTTTGGGTTGACGAACGCTCCAACAGTCTTTATGGAATTGATGAATAAGGTATTCCAACCTTACTTAGACCATGTTATGATTGTATTCATAGAAGATATTCTGGTATACTTGAAAAGTATAGAGGAATATTCTAAGCACTTGAGGTTAGTCTTACAGATAATGAGAGAGAAGCAATTCTACATCAAGTTCAGTAAGTGTGAATTTTGGCTTGACCAGGTGGTGTTCTTGGGTTATATAGTATCTAGACAGGGCATACAGGTAGACCCAATGAAAGTTGAGGCAGTGATGAAGTGCAAAGTCCCTAGAAATGTGTTTGAGATTTGGAGTTTTCTTAGGCTAGTAGGTTATTATAGGAGGTTTGTCAAGGTGTTTTTATTAATCTTAGCCCCTTTGATAAAGCTTTTGAAGAAGAATGTACCTTTTTTGATGAATTAATGAATGCCAAAGGAGTTTTGAAGAATTAAAACACTGATTGACTACAGTACCAATATTGGCCATCCCATCTGGATCTAGAAGATATATTGCATATAGTGATGCTTTACACCAGGGATTAAGATGTGTTTTGATGCAGTATGGTAGAGTGATTGCATATGTATTAAGATAGTTAAGGTCTTATGAGTTTAACTATCCCGTTCATGATTTAGAGTTTGCTATAGTGGTGTTTGCTTTGAAGATTTGGGGACATTAATTATATGGTGAAACATTTCAGATATTTACAGATCATAGAAGTTTGAAATATTTATTAAGTCAGAAGGAGCTAAATATGAGACAACGACGATGAATTGAATTGCTTCAAGATTATGATTGCATAATTGAATACCATCCAGGTAAAGTTAATGTTGTGGCTGATGCATTAAGGAGGAAATCTAACAACAGTGTAGCACTAATTCAAACATTGAAGTTACGAAACCTAGTTCAACTGAGAGCATTGAATGTTGAGCTAAGTTTGGGGCAGAATGAAGCATTGTTAACTACATTAAAGCTTAGACCAATATTGCATGAAAGGATTAGGAAAGCTCAAAGCAAAGACTTAAAATTAGTGAAGATTGTAAAGAAGTTAAAGCAGAATATTCGAGTTCTAAGTTTGAGTTGAGAGATGATACATTGTGGTTGAAGTAGAGATTATGTGTACCTAATGTTGATGGTTTGAGGAAAGAAATTTTAGAGGAAGCTCACATGGCAGCCTATGCTATGCATCCTGTTACTACCAAGATGTACAGTACTCTGAAACATCATTTTTGGTGGCAAGGGATGAAGAAACAAATGACTGAGTATGTTGCTAAATATTTATCATGCCAACAAGTTAAGGCAGAGCATCAGGCTCCAGTTGGAAAGTTAGAGTCATTACCTATTTTGGAGTGGAAATGAGAGAGAATCACAATGGATTTCATTAAGGGTTTGCCTAGGACTCCAAGGCAATATGATGCAATATGGTTCATTGTTGACAGATTGACGAAATCGGCACATTTCTTACTTGCGCGAGACAATAACACACTAGATCAGTTAGTTTAGAGGTATGTTAATGAGATAGTGAGATTACATGGAGTTCTAATATCAATTGTATCAAACCGAGATCCTAGATTTACTTTTAAATTTTGGGGTAGTTTATAACAAAGTTAAATTTTAGTATAAGATTTCATCCTCAGACAGACGGACAGAGTGAGAGGAAAATTAAGACTGTTGAGGATATGCTCAGAGCTTATGTTTTGGAGTTTCAAGGAGCATAAGATCAATATGTAGCTCTCATTGAATTTGCATATAATAATCATTATCACAGTAGTATTAGTATGGCTCCATATGAAGCGTTATATGACAGAAAGTGTCAACTGCCTAAGGATTATTGAAGGCCCAGAGTTGAATCAAGATACTGTTGATAAGGTAAACTTAATTTGTAGTAGGATCAAGGCAGTTTAAGATAAGCAGAAAAGTTATGTGGATCAACACCGAAGGGATATCGAGTATCAACTGGGAGATAAAGTGTTCTTAAGAGTGTCACCTTGGCGAGGAGTGCTAAGGTTCAGTAAAAAGGAAAAGTTAAGCCCTAGATACATTGGTTCTTGTGAGATTACTGAGAGAATATGACCGTTGGCTTACAAGTTAGCATTACCGCCAGAGATGTCTCAGATTCACAATGTGTTCCATGTTAGTATTCTTAGGAGATATATGTCAGATCCAACATATGTATTACCGGTACAAGAAGTTGAAATTATAACTAATTTGAGCTATGTAGAGGAACCGACCAAGATAGTTGGTTAATAGACTAAGCAACTGAGAAACCGAGTAATCCTAATGGTTAAAGTCCTTTGGAGGAATCATTTGAGAGAAGAAGCTACATGGGAGACTGAGGAAAATATAAGGAAATAGTACCCCCATTTATTTGATCAATTTGGTAACAATTTTGAGGACGAAATTTCTTAAGGGGGAGAATTGTAATAGCTCGAGTTCCAAAACTTACTGAGGGTTAGAATCTTAAACTATTGAGTCATATCATTTGAGAATTTATGAAGTGCATTTCATTCACATGTATAATATTCACATACACACATGAATCATGATTTACAAAACATTACAAAGATTGTATGTACACTCAATTGACATATTTCGGAGTAGGAAAGGTTTAAAATGATCAAGATGTGAATTGTGTATTGCTTATGTCTTAAATTTTGATTTGGTGTATTATAATTAGTAAATTTGGTTAAAATTGGAAAATTGATGAATTAAAATGTGCATTTAGCTTAGGAAAAATGTCAAATTGACACATGAAAATTTAGGATGACTAAGACTATGAAATAAGTTACAAATGGCAGTAGAATTGAGTGACATTTGGCATAAATAATTGAGTGACAAATGGCTTAGCATAATTGTGACATTTGGCAACTTATGGAGAGGACAAATGAAATGCATGCATAGGGACAAATGTCATTATGACATGGTGACACCTAGCACCTAATGAGTTAAGCTAATGTAGAAGTTGTTCTGCTATGTTCATTCTTCTCCTCTCATCCCTTTCACCACCGAATTATCCACCCTGCCATAACTCTGAAATTTTACTTTTGTTTCGTTCATCACCATTCCAAAATCTCAACAAGATTCTATGTCAAGAAAGCTATATGTTGCTATCTTTCATCTTGTTGTTTTCTTATTGCTAAAAACCATCCAATTTCTACCTTGTATTTGAGATGATCTTGCATGCATATAAGGCAAAGTAGACATGATGAATTGAGGTGGAACTTAACGTAAACAAGTAAGTGAGCTACTGATCTTTGTGGCTTGTAGTATTAGAAAGTTTATGATGATTGAATTGGGATGGATTGCATGTGATGTTGATGATGAAGTATGCTAGAAAATGATATATGAATTGGATACTTTTTCATTTTGTTTTTGATGCATGAGAACCGTAGGTTAGAGGTTGCTATATGGATGATTTAGATTGAGATTTAAAGTTTAAATGAAGGTGAATTTATGCTAAAAAAGGTGTTAGAAGTGTTCTTGAATTTGGAAAAAAAACTAGGTCTATATATATGATGAGATTAAGTGAATGAAAGTTTCTATTTTGTTTTTTTGTGCATGAAAGATAAATAGTTTATAAGTTGCCAATTAAATGATTTTGAGCTGGAATTGGAGATGAAATTGATGAGGAATTGAAGTATAATTAAGGTATAATTGAGGTATAATTAATGGACTAATATGAAGATGTTTTGGATTTGGTATGAAGGTGTTAGAATCTGGAGAAATTGAAGGAAAATGGAGAGTGCACATTCGGTTCACTCATCCCACTATCGTGGGAAGATCCTCCATGATAGTAGGCAATGGTTTGAAATGAAAAGTTTCTGTTTTGTGTGATTATTGAATCAACTAAGGATAAGTTACTTTACTTTGGTGTATTTAGAGTTAATTAAGGCTTGAAATAAACCTAGATTGATGTTTGATTAATTGGTTAAGGTTTGATAAGTTTAGTTTGTTAATGGATGTTATAACTTAAGGAATGGATTGTCTTGATATTAATGTATCTAAAATCTGGAATTTATAAGTGTTAAAGGAATGAATTATGAATGCAAATGTGACATAAAGGATATGAGCAATGTGAACTAAGTATGATTGAATAAGAATTGGGAAATTGTGTGAATATATATTGCTAAAAAGGTTAGTAAATGCATGATTGATGATGAAACTTACTTAAGATATAAACCTAATTATAAAATAGATGTGTACAAGCTATGATGTTTGAATGGTCAAGATTTATGGATAAGGATACATACCCAGAATGTCAATTAAGCATGCATTGCGCATGATACATATACATGTGCATGAGTGAATAATCATATGATTGATCAACTTAGTAATATGTGAACTATGTGTGTATTATATGACTTTAGACACACAAGTCGATTGCCAACATCTAGACATTGCTAGATCATCAAGGTAATAGCTTTTCTGGAGCGTATTGTGAGTTAACCTAGATGTTTCTCACTATGATTGAATTGTTTTTGGATAACTTTCAATTAATGAACTGTTACTTATCTGATTGCTATGATTCCGGACATTGTTAGTCCGAGGAGTTTGATACTTGGGACTATATATGGGAGTGTTTTCAAATTATATATGTACTATGGAATGTTTACTCAACTGAATGTTGAATGCCTAACTCAGATCCGAAGAATGTGATAAATGACATGAACATATTGAATGAAAAGTATTGATAGCATATTATGTGAATTGATGCATTCCATTACATTGATATGCATGATCAGATAAAGGAGTTGTGATCGAAGTGACCAACATGAAAAAGAGCTTTAAGCTTAGGAGTTATACAGAAAGAGCCACAGGCTCAGCTAATAATGAGCCCGACATTCACAACAAATACAGGACAGTAAATAGACGCTCGCTCATAATAAAGTAAAATAAAAATGGAGTCACGAGCGCATTTTCATATATATAACTTTACATGTATCATATGAATGATTGAGATGAATTAATGGATTGTTCTGAAATAATGTTATGAAATGTTTGTATACATGTTATACTTGTAATTGTTGAAATATGATAAAACGTGATGTGGGATCTAACACTAGATGATGTGTTAAACTTCTTAAAATTGGTTATATATTTGATATTTGTGTTTTGACTGGAGTGGGCACATCAATGATGGTTCACTCACTGAGTTTGCAAACTCATCAAAATTGCAATGTTGATTTTCAGGTACAAGGGAGTTCTAGCTTCTAAGGCAACCAAGTAGAACTCTTGTACTGTTATTTTGAGAACAAAAATAATTTAAAGGTCTGGTCAGTTGATATTTGAGGAGTCTAGCTAGGATGTGCTTGGTTAGCTTCTCATTTTATTAGCCCCAAAATTTTTTTTTTTAAATATTATTTATTTATTTATTTAATAAAGCATGATTAGACTAATTAAGTAATTTAGTTAGCATTAATTAAGATGATAGGAA